>CAUYSK010123358.1:0-87885 GCA_963575035.1 Avahi laniger
GTCCAATTAATTTCTTTCTATTTTTGGTAGAGATGGGGTCTCGCTCTTGCTCAGGCTGGTCTCGAACTCCTGAGCTCAGAAAGATCCGCCCACCTCGGCCTCCCAGAGTGCTAGGATTACAGGCGTGAGCCACCGCGCCCGGCTTAAGTTTCTTTTTTAAAATATATTAACTAGGTTGGGAATGCTAGGTCTCATTTAGGGACAAAAAGCCTTATATTTTTAGTGAAAATGAGTTCCAAAATGCCTTATTTTTAAATTCCTAAAATCAAATACTTATTGGATTTATTTATTTCTTCCTACTTCACCATCAGCTTTTATTACTGGCTAACATTCAGATTGGTAACTTAAATAATCGGAATAAAATATATTTACATAATATTATTGCCATCAGAATAAGGAAAAGGTAGATGTATACTCAAGAAATATATAACCAATTAGCAGAACGTTTTATTTGAATCATTTCAGGCTCATGGTTTGTTTCCTTCCTTTTGGTAACATATTTGCATTTCCACTTTTAATCCCTGTAATGGTTTTGTGTTATTTTCAGGTAAGTTGAGTGCCCTTTTACACATTTTAAGTTTTACATTAAAGGGCAATTTAGTTTGCTGAAAGTGGCTCAGTGACGTCAGATTCTTTCAGCTTAACTCACAACTGAATTATAATTGTGAATAAAAGTACCCAACAAATCATCCTTGCAGCTAAGGCTGGGACAGCACTTCCAGCTGAGTAGAAGGAGGAGCTGCTGGAGTCCCTTGTTACCTTTATAGTAAAGGACACTGTGCAGAAACGGTGAGATAAATGGAACATTTATCAAGCTGTGGACAATCCCCCTGTCCTGTCAATGGAAAAAGCGCCATTGAAAAGGATACATAATGACAGAAGAGTTTTCTTAGCAGGTTGTAGTTGGAATAATAATGGGGCAATATCAGAGGATAATGAATGTGCCATGGTTGAAAATATAAGAAAAATTCCCTTTGAGTTGTAGAGGATCGTGGGATCAATGATCAGGTAGTGAAGAAAGAATCTCCTAGTTTTATGTTGTTTCCAACTCATTTAATCAACTGGCATGTATTTATGCTATCAACAAATATTAATTTACATTATTATATATAAAGAGAATTACTCTTTTGTTGTTTGCATCTTCTAAAAAAGCTCTACCTTATCCATTTTCACATCCTACTGTAAAATAAACAACCAATAAATCAAGAATTTGGAACAGCTGTCATAAAAGTAAAGGTCTGTTCTTATACTTCATGTCTTATCAGGCCAGAATTTGGTCGATTGCAGTTTTTTTCTTTTTAAGATTTAGAATTTCTTGGGTGGTCCTGACAGATGTTCAGGAACCTAGTAAATGCTCACATTAGCACGAACTGTAGATTAGTGACTCCAAGATACGTATATAAACATGTGTGTACTATATGTATTTGTATAACAAAATGGAGGCGCCAGCTGAATGAAAACATATGGTAAATGGATTTAATAAAATTCCTTTTTGAACACTGATCATCCAGACCATCTGCAGTGTGGTAAGATCACACTTCCTTCATGTTTTGTCTGAGAGAACAAAAAAACCAGAGATTTGGACTCAGTTCCTCTGTCTAAAGAAGACTGTCCAAAAGCCCATCAATCCCACGGTGCATAGTTTTCCCTCTGAAAGGTTATTTCATCCTATTCCATTCCGGTCAGCCTGCGAATGTTTCCCCTTTTTGCTCTCTCTCTGGTGATAGAATATATGTGTCTAAAATATACAAACCCATATGCAATAAAGCTTCTCTCTTTATGATTCTAGTATATGTAAATATATAGATACGGTAAAGGAAGAGGAGGAAATTGAAAAGGGAAGTATACTCTATTATGTTTTGGTGAAAAGGCAGAATGAAATGGAGAAGTGAAACAAATTTTCAAAAAATATCTGCTCTTCTTTTTTTAGCTAAGAGAAACAGATGTACGTTATACAGGTGCAATTTTCTTAAAATTAGAATAATGCATACCTTAAAATGATATTTTAGGTTACTTTTTAGTACTATTGTAAATAGATATCAACTTAATTAATAATTTATTGATAACTACTTTACAAAATTTCTTTTTTTTTTTTTTTTTGAGACCAGGTCTCACTCTGTCTCCCGGGCTAGAGTGCAGTGATGTCATCTTAGCTCACTGCGACCTCAAACTCTTAAGCTCAAGCAATCGTCCTGCCTCAGCCTCCCAAGTAGCTGGGACTACAGGCATGTGCCACCACACCTGGCTAATTTTTCTATTTTTTTCAGAGACAGGGGTCTCAGTCTTGCTCAGGCTGATCTCAAACTCCTGGCCTCAAGCAATCCTCCTGCCTTGGCCTCCCAAAGTGCTAGGATTACAGGCATGAGCCACCATGCCTGTCCTATAAAATTTATTTCTTAAATATATTTTAACTGAAAAATTTCAATGTACATTAACATAATTAGTATTTTATGGATTTTAAATCATTAATACACTTTAAAAATCTAGTGAAAACAGATTTTCACTAGACGTAAAACACTTTTCACCGAAATACATGCTCTACAAAAAGATGTATTTTTGAAATATAATAAATGAACACCTTATTTTGTTTATAGTGTTTCTTTACTAATATCACTGTTGTACATGCATACAAGGAAATCTAATATTTTTATCAATGTTTTTGGGTAAAAAATGCAGAGATAGAGATGATATGTTTGTGCTTTATTTTCCTCACTATAGATATTTAGAACTCTTCCTTGTGCTTCCTGAATTAGTATTTTATTTTGACTATTTAAGAGATAAATAGTCATTTAACTTTTATTTTCACCATTCTAACAAAATATTTCCAATAAGAGTTTTCATTAATAATAAGCATAAAACACAACTAGATTTTAAATTAAATTTAGATTTTAGATCCTCCGAAAATACTGAATGAAGCAATAGGTAACAAGAAGCAGTGACCCACTATAGGTTTTTTTTTCATTTTTCATTAGAAATAGAAATGGATGAAAATAGTTTCTGCCCTTTGGACACATGTACAGGACCCAAGTTATTCCCTTCGGAAAAAAAACTCTAATGAACATTATTAAAGTTGGAACATTTATTGTTCTATCCAAAAAATCAGGTCACTGATGTCTCCGGCACAAGAATGAAAGTTGGTTATCTCACCCTGAAAAGAAAAGGAGACCAGCATGGCCGTTGCACCCTGAGTTCTGAGTACTCACAAGGCATCTGATTTATGTCATAAATCACTTGTTAATCATACATTTCTTTTCTAGAAAGGAAAAGAAATAATGGACTTCTTTTTCTGTGATGTCCACCTGCCTGTTGTTGGTAGGTGGCATAATGATCTGAGGGCGCTGAGGAAATTATTATTCAGAACTCTGACCGGTTCTCTGTCGGAAGCTTGCTGGTTTTCATTTCCTAATTTGCCAAAGAAAAACTCCTTGCAGGATGAATCTGAAAACTCACAGATGCATCAAACAGTTTCTTGCTTGGGCCTCGTTTATTCTTGTTATTCAATGTTATGTTTTTAATACTTTGAGTGACATTATATATGTATATTTGTGATCCCTTTTCAATATATATATGGTAATATTTGACTATAAATATCAATAATGATAATAATAGATAATGTACATGGAATGTCAAAACTCTGTTCTATACCAATTACCAAACTAGACTTAAAAGAAAAATGGTATTAATAGTAGCTGCTATTTGTTAATACTTATCCCTAACCATGTGTCAGATACTATGCTAAGCACTTCACATGTATTATTTTATTTAAACCTCAAATCAATCCTCTGTGGAAGACTCTTTTATTTTTTAGATCCATTTTACTAATGAGGAAACAGAGCTACAGATCTTTATAATAATTAGCCAAAGTCATATACTTAGGATGTGAAAGTCAGGATTGAAAATGTTTTGTCAGAATCTCAAGCCTATCGTCTTACCCACTTTGCTGTCTTTCTCTACCAGAAATAATCCTAACGAATGCGTAAATTACTCACCTTACTGCTCTCTTACATCACTGTACTTTTAAGTTGGAAAGGAGGCCAATTGTCAGGAAGTCAAAGGCACACTCTGTTGGCCTCCCCTTCCTGAAAACACCGCCAAGGGGTTTTCATGTCATCTTTGGATTCATCTGATAAAACAGTGCCCAATTCACCTAAGAAAGCCAATTTTAGCTTTCAATATCTATTATTGCTAGACAAGATGAGTTATCCTGGTAGAATATAAGAACAAAATAAAATTATCTTTTCTATAGCATTTCATAGTTTACAAATTCTACACGCTTTATTTAATTTTAATCTCTGAATCATCCTCTGTGTCGGTTTAAGTATGTATTGTATGTAATTATTCATACTTTATAGATACTGAACCTCACCAAAAGATTAGGTAGCTTCATTCAATCAGCCATTCGATAAACTTTTATCTTTGCCTTCTATATTCCTGGCACCTTCTTAACTACTGGGGATAGAGAAATAAGATATAGCTCTATTCCTGAGGTCTTCAGAGACTGTGACATTCTAGGGGCTCACATACCTTCAGTAGCATCACCCTCCTCCCTTAGTAATGGTCAGAATCCGTAACACATACTCTCCCCTACATGCAAAAGCGGCTGGGAAATGAAATCGTACAGTGTGCCCAGAAGGGACATGAAATACATAAATGCAGTCTCGGCTCTGCTTCACTTAAGATTTAATTTTTAATATGACAACAGGTTTTAAGAGAAAACATCATATGATTATCTCCACAGATACAAAATAAAGGTTTTAATAAAATGTAGCATCCACCCATGATATTAAAATTTAAAAAAACAATTCTTAGTAAACTAGGAATAGAAGGGAGCCCCCTAAAAATAACAAGTACAGTATCTTATAAAAGGCTCTAGCCATCATCATAATTAATGATGACACATTGAAAGCATACCCTTCAATATTAGGACTAAGTGAAGGATATTTACTATCATCACTTCAATTCATTATTTTATTAATGGGTCCTTGTCAGCACACAATAGATAAACAAGAGAGAAATGTATAAGAATTGGAGAGAAATATACACAACTGCCATTAATTACAGACATCTGTGTCTACAAAATATTTTACAAATAAAAGAGTAGAAAGGTTGATGCATAAAAAATCTATATGCATTTTTATACATTAGCAGTAAATAGTTAAACCATATTTTTAATGCCATTCTAAAGAGCTTTCAAGATACAAAGTGTATCAAAATATATACTAATGCAAACGTATTAAATATTATATTCGTACATATAAATATAAATTTGTAGTATATATAAATACGAATTTGTATATATGCATGTATATCTGCAAAAATATACTAATTATAATTATTTGTTGAAAGATATTAAAAAACCCTAAATTAACGGAGAGATATAGATTGTTTATGGATTGTAAGTCTTAACCCTGTAAAGGTTCTATTAATATTATAGGAGGTTTAATATTGTAGAAAGGAAAATTGATCTATGGATTCAATGCAGTGCCAATAAATATCCCATCAGGACATTTTAGAGGGAGGTATTGACAAGTAGGTTTTCACTTTATATGGAAATGCAAAGGACCAAAAATGGGATATTTCCGATGAAGAAGAACAAAACAAGGAAACTTCCTCACCAAATATGAACATATAATAATATAGTATAGTATTGGTTCAAGGATAGACAAATCAACCAATAGAATAGAATAAAGAGCTTAGAAAAAGACCCTCACATGTATAAAAAGTAATTTAATAACAGCTGGCATAGAAAGTTCTGTTGAAAAAGAATGGAATTCTCAATAAATGATTCTGGGATTATTATTCCCCTTTGTACTGAACTATTCTCAGCAGCAAATACATATAATCCATTATGTCCTCTCCCAAAACATAATAAAACAAAACACAAGCACTGCAGTCGCTGCATCCTTCTTTAGCTACCAACCCGTTTATCTGATCCCTTTCACATCAAAACTTTTATTTTTAGAGTTATTGATAATAACTGTCTCTGCTTTCCCATCTCAGTTGATTCTTTCTGCCACCCACTGGAAGTGAGCTTGCCTTTCCACCAGGATTGTAACTCCTGTTTACCTCCAAAACATGTTTCAAATAATTACACTTTTTTCCGTCATAATGGCTACCAATCTTCTCTGTACTGAACTAGTCTGGTCTCCGGCTTCCACTCTCACCCCTCTTCTAGATTATGTCCATTTTCTATTCAGTAGCCAAAGTATTCTTTTAAAAATACAAATTATACGATACCCTTCTTGAAACACTTCAATGGCTTCTCACTGCACTTAGAATAAAATCCAAACATTTAACTTTAGCCTCTAGAACTGAATCTGATCACCCCAGCCTTCCTCTTGAACATCACCATTCTCTTCATCTTCATGTGGATGGACCTGTCTCAGCATTTTGATCTCAGCTAAAATGTCACCTGCTCATAGAGGAGTTCCATGACCAGTGACCCAGGCACTTCAAACATACTATCCCATTGTAATTAACAGCACAGCCGTTTACATTAGCTAATAATTACCTCATTTTTAAGTGTATTTATATACGGATGGATATATGCATTTTTTCCTTTGTGAGAACAGGGACCTTATCTACTTTCTATGCTGCTACATCTTCAGCCCTTAAAACATTGCCTGACCTAGAGAAGGAATTCATAAATATTCATGCTGCATCCTGATTGTAACATTAATGTTGGAAATCTATGCATGTAAAAATAACTATCAAAACATTAGCAAAAAGGAATTTCTATTCAATGTATTTGAAGAATGGGAAGATAATATTAATTTTAACTATTCTATATTAAGCCTGATTTTAATTAGGTTACCACATTGTGTCTGGCTGATCTGACAGGGGGCCTGCTGAGTATTTGGAATTGAGACGCTTTACTTCTTAATCATAGAAACCAGCACAATATTTTTAAGAAAGAGAAGGAAATCGATGGCATTTGAGTAGCTTGTGGCAGGAGCCAGGAGCCAAGAAAAAACATATTGTCTGATATTGCCGGTATAAAATCAATGGAACTTCTGAGATTAAAAATATTAGGCTATTGAATCCAAAACTTTGGCTACTAATATTTTCCTCTGGCATTATTTTGCTAAGCAATAATAGTAGTTGTCGACCAAGCAAGGCCAAAATAAAATTAAAAATAAAAAAATACTCTCGCGTGTGTGCACATACACACACATATACAATTTCCTTTCTCAAAGAAACTTGAATATGAAACCATTATCTTAAAACCATGCTTAGGCTCTTACATCCTGCACGTGTTTGGTTCCCAAGTTTGTGCCTCCATACTTGTAGAATAACATAGCGCCCACTAGCTGTATCTTTAACATTGCGAGTCAATTAACTCAAAACAGCTTTGTACACAAAAGGGTTACTTTTTATGTTTAAAAAGTAATATTCTTGCCATGTAGGAATTTTGGAGAAAACAAATAATATTTTAAAAATCAACTATATAGCAAAAAATATTAACATTTTTGTAAAATTTGTTTTTTTCTCAGCATACTACTTTTATGTTTAATTTTAATTTGTTGAATAGATAAAATAGTTTCAAAATGAAAACCGTATTAATAGTTTACATTGAATTGATTTTTTAAAAAATCAAATTCAGAGTGTCAAAAGCATCTGTTGTGATTAAGTCCTAAGTTGCTTTCTTCATGCCGAAGATGTTTTTACTCTCTGTTAAACTTTCCAATTTCAAAATTCAAATATATGTAAAGTTATTTAATTATATAATAATTTTACTTAGTTGCTAAAAAATTAGCAAGATCATTATATTCAGCACATCAGGTTATTTTGGTACTCTAGACTTAGCTGTTATATTGTTCCTTCCAAGGTTAATTCTAGGTCCTTTCCTTCTAATTTTTTAAACACACAGAGGGTTTATTAGTTAATTAAAATAAGAGCTTAAATGAGACTATTTTATCATCAATTTTCTGGTCCATTGATAATGGCTTATTGGACTCTTCTCTTTAGGTTCCTACACTTTCCCATGATAAATATTATATAGCGATAACTGTTTCTGTTCTTCACATTTCTTTTTCATAATGTTCACTTTAAAATTAAAATGAACCCAAAATAACAATGCTCCCAACCTCCCCTTTTTCTTTTCTTTTTCTCCTACTGCCATAGATTTTATTTCAAACCTTCGGCATTTGCCACCTCCTGAGCAACTGAAATTTTCTTTTCCTAGTTGAGAAATAATAAAAGTTATAAAATGACATGTATTGTTAGACGCTGAACACAAGGTCCTGGTAACTAGTTGAGAAGGGTTAGCAGTTGAACTCAGTTCTCTCCAAATAAAGATGTTTAACCTTGCCACAGGTCATCTGCCCTGGGGTTCAAGGACAAGAATGTGAGAATGGTTTACCAGTTTCCTCCCTTAGGAGGAGCGGGCTGGGTGAGAAGCGACTTTCTTTGGCTACCACCTCCCTGGATGCCTTGCACACTATGGATTCTTCCCCAAAATGATTGGCTGATTAAAAATTAGGCACCATTTACCAGTATTTGAGAATTTAGGGTAGACTCATTTTCAAACCTCAACTGTTTACAGCCTCCCCTCCAGGGGATCACTGGAAGATTTGTTTCCAAGGCTTTGTATGTTTAAGTCTCCCTTGGCTGCTGCAACAAATTACCAGGAACTTGTTGGCTCAAAACAAAAGAAATGTATTCTCTGATGGTTCAAGAGGCAAGAAGTCCAAAATCAAGGTGTAGGCAGAGCCAGACGGTCTTCAAAGGCTCTGGGGGGGGGGTGCGGATCTTTCCATTTGCTCTGCCAGCTTCTGGTGATTGTCGACAGTCCTTGGCTTGTGGCTACGTCACACCAATCTCTCCTCTGTGTTGTGTGTGCTGCGTCTCCCTGTCTCCTGTAAAAACATCTGTGATTAGATTTTGAGCTCAAACAGATAATGCAGGATAATCTGTCACACTCCTTAATCATATCTGCACAGTCCCTTTTTCCTGGTAAAGTAACATTTACAGGTACCAGGGATCAGGACCTGATAATTTTGGGTGGTCATTATTCAGTAAATTATCCTGTATTTAGACATTTTCCAGGACTGTCTTCCACACTCCTTACTGCAAGGCAGAAACCTAAGTTTAAGGTTTCAAAATGCTCTCATCCAACCCTGCTTTCTCTTGTCATTTTTCTTTCCTTCAAAAATATATTTATATGTTTTTTGGTACACAAATAATATGAATTTGTTATTTTTAAAAAAATTTTCAAAATAAAAATTATCTATAACCTGACTACTGAAGGATAACCTATATTATTAACATTTCCATTTTTTGTTCCAAGTATTTTGGCATCCTCAACATATAATGCATACTAAATCTATGTTTGGTGAATAAATGACTGAGTGAGCCACTAAATCACACAGTGGCCTTCCATTATCCGGTTAAGGAAGTGGTGCTGGGACTTCTCAGAGTCAGGTTGCATCTCTGCACCTCCCCAGCTGCATGCTCCCCAACATATATATTCTCCAACATGCCTTCTGTGGATGGACCGTGCTCGCACGTAGCAGCCTCAGTAGGTGTTGGCCATCACGATCCAGGGTGGGAAAGGAATTTCACTCCAATGGAGTGGAAATTGTTGGGGGATGGGTTTTGTGTTGGCATTTGGATTATTTTTCCTCTCCATTACAGTCTTTCAAAAATGATAAAGGATATGTTAAGAAAGGTAGTGAGATGGTCACACATATGCTGAATGCCCATGGTATTGCAGAGGAATTCACATACTAGATAAATGATGGGAAAGATGGCTTCTAGGTCTCCACCAGTTTTGAGAGTGTGATTATAGAATTTTGGTTTTAGAATTATGATGTCTTCCTTTATCTCGTTTGCAAATTGTCTCCCCTTTTGCCACCACAATCAAGGAATTTCTCCATTCCTCAATGAATCAAAACATATTGACAAAAAGAAGTGACCCCAATGTAGCTAGAATGGTGATGGCTTTGCCCCCAGGGAGAACATTCATGCAGAAGGACTCCATCAGGGAAGAAATTCGTGTTATTCTCTTCTGTCCAGAGGGGGATTTCACATGAGGCAAAGGATCTTTGTGTCTGAAAAGAAAGGGTTACAAGCTTTTGATGAATTATATCAAAACACTGCACATGTTTTTCTCTATCACAATTAATGCTGTCCTGTTAGCCTCCTAGGATCCGAATACCTGTAATAATATTATGCAAATGATGTTTTAAAATTAAAACGAACCCAAAGTGATAATGCTTCTCAAGTGCTAGATCTGCAGTTAATAATATAAAATTGCAAGATGAGACATCTGTATGAATAGTTTGTTTTTATTTATTTGCTAATTATAATATATTCCATGATGTTTGTCATTCATTTAAATAATGGCTTGAAAATATAATGTGTGCTGCTTGCTTTTGTATGTCTTATTAGCTGAGAAAAAATAGTAAAAGTAGTAAATTCTACAATGCATACAGCTTTATTAATATTATGGTTTTATAATAAGGCACTTTATAGCAATGCTTAGGCCAGTGTTCCCCGGAGAGATCACGTATCAGAATTACTTAGGTAGATTCCAAAATGGTACCAATTTCAAGTCTCCCCTTCTTTTTTCTGTCTGGCAGCACCCCAGGAATCTGTGTAACTAATTTCAAAGGATAAGAAGAAACTTGATAAGTATTTACAGAACGTCTTCAGATTTATTTAATAGCAGCCATTGATTAGAAATAGGAACATAAATTGAGTTAGTAACTAAAGGTAAAATCCTCAAAGCCACTTGCATTCATTCCTTCATTTTTTTCTTCAAAAAGTATGTATTAGGAATCTACTGTGTCAGAGTCTCTGCCTGGTGTTCCCAGAGCTTTGTCTCATTTATAAAATGAGAAGTACCTGTGTCACAGAGTCGGTGGGCAAATTAATGATAAAAGTAGCATGCAAAGTGTTTAGCAAAGTAATAGTCAAGAAATGTTAGCAATCATCATTATCAACATCAAATGCTATGCTACTTATTAATGATTGTTAATTAGGGATTTGCTTGTTTTGGTTAGTCTAGCCTTGCAAACATGATAGTCAAAACTGACTTTAAACTTTCTAGTTAGTTTATTTCTCTGTTACTCAACTACATGATATTAATAGCAAATATATATTGAACTTTCACTATAATCCTTTCATTATTTGGGGATTAACAAAATATGGGTCCAAAATATCTTTGAGGCTTCTGGGATATTAGAAAGATTTTTAAATATTAAAATATTAATATAATAAATACTGTGTGCCAAGCATTTTTCTACAAACTTCTCATGTATTAGTTCACAATAATGTTATGAAGTAGCTTCTGTTTTCATTCCATTTTAAGGATGACGAACCTGAGAAACAGGGAGGAGAAGCATCTTGCCTGAAGTCACATGGCTAATAGGTGTTAGAATGGGAGCCTGAACCACAAGCTTCTTTGTTATCAGGAGATTGATATGTAGCCATAGCACTTGTGGATACAATTTAATATCTTTCATAAGTTTAAGCATCCTTCTTCCTTTTCATTACAGGGCCTTATATGTAATACTTTTCTCAACTTTCTGCCTTCCCCGAGTAATTCTCAGATAGAGGAGTGCAAAGACTCTACTGGTCTTTCTCTCATCTCAATATTCTTTGTGCCTAGAAAAGGGCCTGACACGTGCTAGGTGTTGTTTAATAAATATTTGTTGAATTAATTAGTGAAATTACTTGCTACAAAGAAACAAAATTGAACAAACATATATTACTTTAATAAAAACTGTTGAATACTATTTATTTCACCTTGATCTCCTTTTCAAACCTCTGTGTAGTCTCACAAAAACACACATATATTGTCAAGTTGAAAATTTGCCTAGCTCCTTGTAATACTCATGATCATTGTTCATGCTGGAAAAAAAAATCTTACTGTTGTGTTTAGGAAACTAACAAAGCTATTGCATAAAAGTGCCTTCTTTAAATCAAAATTTCAGAGAATAAGATCGCCATGCCTCTTTTCAACAGCATCTAGCCTTACCTCAACCTCCTGTGGTTTTGTCTTAGTGATCTGATATCAACTAGAGATGAGCTTTCTTTTTAATAGCAATTTTAGCTGAAAAATAAAAAACTACTGCTATGGTTCTGAATTATGTTGCTTTTCCTGACTCTTAGGTGTCAAACTATAAAAGATTTTGTTTATCCAGTTATCCTATGTTGAAGTTTTAAAGAATCTTTCTAAAAGGGATATTCCCTATCAGGAATAAAAATAAGTATAATTCCATTCTAAGTATGCCGATTAATTATTATTATGTAATTATTGCTACACGTGCTGAATGCCTATCAAAAAGATAGACTTCCTTCTCTCCTATTTTCCGCAATTTGCAGTAAGGATATCGAACATCATGGGATAATTATGCCCTTACTTAGAAAACTCAGCACATTTGCATTCTGGCTCTTTTGTCACTCAGTATTCTAAGAAGAAATTGATAGCTGCACCCCAAGAGATGCAGCTGAAGAGTGTGTGATAAAAAACAAACAAACAAACAAACATTTACTAAGCGTTGAAAGGGTTAATGAAAACCAACGGATAAGGAATACACACTGGGTTGGAAAATAGAGAGGGACCCACTGGTGCTCTTAGCTGTACTGGAAGAGGGGAACCCTGCAAGGAGACGTGGGCCGAGATGGGGCCCAGTGCAGTAGGGCCAAGTTGCTGCCCTAGCATAGAGGGAGACAGGTAAATAAAGACTTTGACCTGTCTCTCTTGTGGTCTTCTGACTCCTTAATGCAGCCTCTAAATCCAACCTGAAGCCAGAGATCAAGAGAGCCTGGTTTGTGCCTTTCCTAGAGATGAATCTCTTCAGGTACAAAATAGAGTAAAGAGTAGAAAGATCTGTGGGGACAAATGGAGAATATCCAGCATAGCTACTAACAGAAAATGAAAGAATATCATCTACTTTTGGATTAAGTGCATGGGCCTTATGGAGCTTAAATCTTCCTGATTCCCATATCTAACAAGAGGTGGCATCTTTCTTCTAGAGATAGAGAAATTGAAGTCATTTTTGACTCTTCCTTCTTCTTTATTTGCTGTTTAAGCCATGACCAGTTTCTTTACGTATTTCTTAAAAATGTCTCTCTACTAATCCATCTCTAATGCAAATGTATGCCATGTCTACTGCCCACACCTTTGTGACAGTAAGTCTTGACTTCAACATCTTATGTCAAATTGATTGCTTTATGATAACACACTGGGAAGAGTCTGGTGTTCTTAAATCCCCATCTGCTTTGCTCAGGAACTTGCACTGGCTCTCAGTTGTCATGGATATCAAATGCAACATCTCCTGCCTGGGCTTGGATTTCCTACAGCACATCCTCAACATGTGTAACCAGCAATCTTTACTTCCTAATTATTGCTCCACATGGATCTTTTGCTTATTCTAATGTGCTCTGCACATGTGGCTCTAATTTCTGCTTTTGTTGATGTTATTTCCTGCACTTTGAAAGAGTTCCCCTAGCTCACTAAATCTTAAAACCCTGTCCTCCTTTAAAACCCATTTCCTTTATATTATCTTTCCGAACTAATCAGCCTGCCCTTACGATACTCTCTCCTTAAACTTTCATTATATTTGCTTGTTTTTCTACATACTTTGGCACTTATTTGTTTTATAGTCATGGATTGTGTTATTCTTGTGTGGAGAGTAAGAGTTTATTTCTTTCACATACCTTGCATCACTTGAGATAATTATAGAAATTATATCTGACATATGGTAGCCTGTCAATAAATTACTTTTGAGTTAGATTGGGCTATCGAATTATACTTGCTTATTAGTCAGTTGCTTGTTTGGTTAGCTAATTTAGAGCAACTCTGGAAGAATTAACCAAATCCACACAAACAGTGCATAACTTTTGAGGACTAATTCCTTTCTTAGGTATTTACCCTAAAGGAATAAGTGAAGAAGGAGCTCAAAGACTTAGCTTCATGTATGCTCATTAAAATATTTTTTATAGTAACACTTATAAAAAACCATAAACAATTTTCAGCAATAGAAGCAATAGAATGTGAAAGCATGTATATCCAAGCAAGTATTATACAATTCAACTCTTAAAGATGATATAGCTTATGACATTGGCACAATAAAAACATATGGTTTTTAATTTTTGAGGCAGATAATGCCTTTTTATTTTGATTACTGTTTTTGTAAAAATTATATGTTTATACACACATATACAAAAATGCATAAAAATATGAGAAAATGTATATTGTGTTCATATTGGTTAACTGTGTTGGGTAAATTAAAGACTTTTGGTTGTTTATCTGCATTTTTTGATAATATAAACTTTGCTAAATACATTGAAAATAACTATCACAATTAAGACATTTCCCTTAGTTATGGATTTTACATGATTTCCGTGCAAGGTGATCAGGTTAGTTGTTTCAATTAAATGACTTTATTTTACTTATGGAATGACTTAGTGAATTTACCACTGTAAATGTTTGTCAGTTACAGTATATCCTGCCTTAAACACTGTCTACTGATATTTAAACTATTATTTTTATATCACCGTTTGTTTGGAAAACTGTCAAAATATAAAACTTGTATAATGTCAGATTTGAAAATAAAAATAAAAACTTCAGCCAGAAGTAACTATTTCATATATAAAAAGGACAACAAAGGATAGCATTACTGGGAGTCTTTTAATTACTAAGTGAGGTAGTTTGGGATTTCATGGAGGTTGTGTTTATGCAGGAGAGTGGTTTGAATTCGACTTATATGGCACATGTACAATTTAAGATCTTAAGTAGAGCCTGAAGGCATAGAACTAAACAGGAGTCATACATACACATACAAACATACCGTATGCATAAAATGAATACCATGTATCTCTGGAAGGTTAGATGCTATGTTCTGAAACTAAGATAAATCACAAATTGAATTACTTCACAAAATCAGTAAATATAATAAACTCTTAACTGAAACAATTGATTATACCACCTTATATAGAAACTATATGGATTAAACCTGTGTAATAAAAGGTCTTAATTGTAATAAATATCTTTAAAGTAGTTAGTAATTTTTTAAAAACTATTAATAAGATACCAGTAAACAAAATGGGATCCATGGGCCAGAGGAATCTCTATATAGTGCAAAGCAGAACAATGTACTACTTGGAGGAGGAAAACAAAGGCAGAACCTCCATCACCTCACTTGGTAAGGCGTGGAGGGAGAGGGATACTCCTAACCTACAATCCCTTAGTTTTTAGTTAGGGCATGCTATGTTTTGTCTCTCTAAGCCCAGAAGGAGGAAAACAGTTGATCACCATAATTTCCTGTGCCAAACCAGGTAGGATGATAAAATACCTCTTCAGCTGAATATTGCTGCAAACTGTGAAAAATGGACAATGTAATATAGTGGACAAGAGCATGGGCTTTTGAGTCCAGCATGCTTGGTTTTAATACTGGCTTTCTTGCACTAATGGTACTCATTCATTCAACAATATACTTCTTTAGCATTAATTACATGCCAGGCAAAATGCTAGGCATTGGTAGTAAATAAGGGATCAAAACATGTATTATCTTTGCTTCCTTAGAGATTGATGAGGGAGATAGACATTTATCAAATAATCTTACAAAGAACATAATTATATACTGTGGTAAACCAGTGCAGGAAAAACTCAGGAATTTATGCAAGTGTATTGTAGATGTAGTCAGTCCTAAAAATGATATAAAATAATCAGGGAAAAAACTGTTGTCCTGAGGTAGATGGGAGCATGATGCCATTTATAGAAGGGCAATTTGCTGGATATAGAAAGCCACAGAAAACAACAAAAGTGTAAGATCAGAAAAAATAGCTTAGAGATGTGAGTGGCGCCAGACCACCCAGACCTTTATCCTAGAACAAATAAAAACCATTGAAGATTTTTAAACAGGAAAGCTGCAAGATCAAATTTCTGTTTCTGAAGATCACTGGCTGATATCAGGAAAAAAAATGGATTGAAATATGTTAGTTTTCTAAAGAATTCAGTGAAAGGGCATTTGAAGCATTCTGGACAAGAGATAATAGTTGCTTGAAACTACAGAGTAGCGATAGTAGTGATATATAGTTGAGATAACAGTTCCTACATTTCTGACCTTTGCAACTGCATAGAAGATGGTGCCAATCCCTGAGCTAGGACATGTATAATAGGGCCAGATTTACCTACATTTTAATTTGATTACGTTGAGTTTAAGATGTCTTTGAGATATCCAAGTAGAAATGTCAGATAAGCTCTTGGATATAAAGGTCTGAAGCTCAGAGAGCCCTGGGTTAGGAACATTAATTTGATATTTATTGCCTTATAGTTGATTATTGAAGTCACAGGCATAGATGATATACCCTGGAGAGCACTAGAGTCAGAAGAGAAGGAATCATTGCATATATCTTGGAAAAACTCAAATATTTAAAGGTCAGTTAGAGTCAGCAAAAGAGACTCAGACGTCAGAGAAGTGAGGGGGAAAACCTGGAGAAAACCAAGAAATCGAGGAAAGAAGTGCTTCAAGAAAAAGTGGTCAGTAGTGATGAATGCTTCTGGAAAATCAAGTTCATTGAGAGTTGAGCATTTCAAGCATGCTTGTGAGAGTCATGAAAGTGGAATTACAGGTGCATAAACCAGGCTGCAGAGGATACGTGTGAGGAAATAGATTTAGTGTAGACAACTCTTTGTTAGGCAAGAAAAAAGACAGGATTACAGCTGGAGGGGGAGGTGGAGTCAAAGTAACTTTTTAAATGGAATAGACTTTTAAATATGTCTCAGTACTAATGGAAATGATGCACTAAAAAGAGAGAAATCTAACAGATAGAAAAAAAAGGACACAAAGAGTGCAATGCGCACCTTCCAAGGAATGGACACGCTTGAAACTCAGACTTGAAGGGGAGGGCGGGGCAAGGGCAACATCCGTAACCTAAACATCTGTACCCCCATAATATGCTGAAATAAAAAAAAATAAAAAAAGAGAAGGGATCACCAAGAGAAGTCTTATCGCAACTTTGGCTAAGTTATTTAATGTCTCTGCTTTAGTTTCACAGCTATAAAATAGGGAAAATAATGCCCACCCTCATAAGGTTACTCTAATAACTAAATAATCTGATGTTGTTAGAATCCTCAGTAACATTTCTGGCACACAGGATGTGTTTTAAAAATTGGTGCCTAAAATGTATCTAGCAGCTTATAATATAGTGTGTTACACATATTAGATGCTCAGTAAATATTTGTTAAATGTTGAATAAATATGATTCTGGTACATGATTTTTGATTATTGGGCATATAAAGGAGTCTGATGTATATTACCATATAATGGGTTACAGATACACCTTGGGTATTCATGATGATGATGACAATAATGATGATGTATGATGTTTGCTATCTGATAATGTTGATATTTTGGCCATTTGTGTTCACAGGGCACTATTTTTCTGCCTGGAAATAAAGTCCTTGAACATCCCTGCAATGAAGAAAACCCAGGCAAGTTCCTTTTTGAAGTAGTTCCAGGTAAGGTATTTTTTCTTGTTTTTATTAAATTATTGTCATTCTATGTTGATAAAGGTGAAAACAGGTTAGACATGTTTTATTCTTCCTGAGTCATGGCTGAGAACATTAATTTGAGAAGGCAAGTATCAAATTTGGTTATTTACACAGACGATGAGCCCAGGTTTGTACACTGGTGTAAACGAATACACACACACTGACACACTCATGGTCACACGTCTATTGGATTTCCGTTCATCCACGAGACTCCAGAGTTGACCAGAAGTCATGACACAGCATTTGTAAGAGACTATTGGAGACAAAGTTGATTTTACAGTGCTCTTGTTATATAAAATTTGACAAGGTGTTATAGCTAGAATGCTTTGCCCAGCTAACTCACTGACGTATTTTCTCACAAAACTTCATCTTAAAGGAGCCCTTGCTATAAAAACAAAACAAAACAAAAACCCGCTTTCAACGACTTACCCGGTCTTACAGTTTTGTCCCTCAACTTTACTCCCAAACAACCACCCCCGCACATTAGACTTGTAAAGCTGAGAATTGCTCTGCCACGTCTCAGATCCTGCAGTGGAGCTTACGAACATCTGTTCATTTTTCCTTGTCATCTGCACCCGTTCCTCTTAGTGTCCCTGGTCTCCACTTAAATTTTTAACTAACCCAGCAACAGTTTCTTTAAGGCAGTAATCTACTTCTTTGATCAGTTCTTCAGCCTTTCCTTATCTCTCAATGTAAGAACAAGGAAGGTAAGGATGTCATTTATATAGACTTGGCTCTGGCTGACCCAGTTAATGTAATATTGACATTAATTTAATCACTGTCTAGGGTGGGTGTGAATTCATTTGGGTGAGTGAGTGAGTAATATGTAATTGTTATCAATAATGTTGGCACAAAGGCAGGGAATAAAATATTTTTCCCAGAGTTATAAATGCTGGGAATCTACAATGTGAACTTGTATTTTTTCCCTTCAATGAAAACAGCTGTAGCACTGAGTTCATCTGGCTCACGATGGAATCCATGACTAAATGTTAATTAATGCAACCGAAGTGTGGAAAGGTTAGTCAGATGCATGGTGTTATTTGTTTCCCCCCAGGGAGAACATATTGAAAGAAACCTGAATCCTGTTTGCTCTATTAAAGTCCTTTTATTCTTACTTCTTAGTGGAATACTCTGTGTAGAACCAAATTCCAGATGTTGCAAAGTCTTTGAAGTATCAGTAGAGGAAATTTCTTTTCCTATTTATTCTCAAACATCAGTGCATGTTGGATTTTAAATCAGCATGATATTAAACTGATGAGTATAACTTTTTATCTCCAATACCACTGGAGGTCTACTTTTCCATTCAGTCTGCTAGCTGCGAAGAGAGTTCATCTTTTAGTGAAGAAGTTCTGATGTAATATATATGGATATTCTCAATGCTGTCTTAGAGCGACCTGTATCTTCAAGACCAGGAAGGCATGGATAAAACCTCTTCTCCAACATTGCTGTTCCAAGCCATATGTTTCATGTGCAGTGCATATAACATAACGGCTTTTGACGAGTAAAGCTTACAAAGTTTAATACTGTGTAAGATGGAATTTGAAAGTTGTCCTTTCAAAAAAATTTTTTTGAAGGAAATTCGAACTTGCTTCTGTAATTTTGGAGGTAAACGTATTATGCCTATAGTTTATTTGAAAAATTCTTCCTGAATTATTTATACAATATGTTGTAACTTCTAAATTAGGTTTTATAATTCTGAATCTTCTTATAAAGTGTTAAGAGAATTAGGCTAAATGCTTCTTTGAAGAGAGAGCTGGAAATACACACGACTAGATTGACAAGCCAACAATTACATCAGTAAATGCCCGGACATCAGCATTGCATTTCCAGGCAAATGCTTATGTGGGGGTCTGTATAACATGATTTTCATCAATTTTTTTCAAAATCACAGTTGTTTAGGGATAGCATGACACTTGGTTTATCTTTGCAAATGGAAATGACATGATGATATTTTCCAATTGTTCCAATTGTGCAGTAGTTTTACATGGGAATCTGGGAAGTTATAAAAGCTTCTTTTTATTTGTCAGAACTCACAGGAGGCAGGAAGGAGTGCAGAAATGTGGTTGGTGCCTTGCACAGAACTCTGCAGGCCAACCTGGTAGCACATCCTCATAACACATACTTACTCTACATTGACTTTCTCTGTAGGATTCTCTTAATTGCCACTTCTGAAAACCTACCATAAAAATGATGCTTACAGAACCAACATATCTCTTTATGGGAAAATACCTCAACCCTAACTACCCAAGATGTATCAATAAATAGGAGAGCATTAAATCCTTTAATTTCATCTGCCCATAATGATTTCCAACAAAACAGACCAAAGCTTCTACAAGTTCATTGCCATTTTTCTAGCACTATACGCATACATACACATCTGTGTGTATGTGTGTAAGTATACAGCTTATCCATAATGGACTGTCTTTATATTAATAATTTGTTCATATATATCCATATATAGGTAGGAATTTTTTTAATTTTTGCTTTTGCTTTAATCTGAATTGTTCTATAAAACAAAGGACTAATCATGTGCAAATAAAAAAACAAAAATTTTCAACAAAATTGAGAATCTCAGGTCTTTGTATATTACTTATTTACATTTTTAATATATTTCTACACAGATTTTACACTTTTGTAAAAACCTATCTGAAAAAAATATACCATATTTTAGGGTTAATTTCTTATAAATTCATTATCCCATGAAATGAATAATCTCTCCAAATAATGCTATGATTTATAGCATTTCACTCCAATTTTTTTTCCTGTTTCCCTACTAGTTATTCAAAAAGACGTCAGCCAAATTGGCAAATTTGAAGGCTTCTCTGTCACACATGCCAAATTTTAGACTCGAGTAAACTTTTATGGCCAAGTGCTAAGCTTTTGGGAAATGTAGTTGGGAAAAGAATGTTGGCAGCTCTTTAATATACAGTCCTTGAAGAAAGAAAATGCACTTAGTCTCTTTGCTTCTCGAAATGTGTTCTGGTTGAGTTTTCTGTGTGATGTTTAAAAAAAATGAACAGTAATTAATGGAATAATGATACTTTAAATTTCTTAGGAAAATAGTCTCTCACAGAGAGGAAAAATGATACACAGACAGGCAAGAAGAGACAGAGGATTATTTGTGACTCCAAATAATTAGGAACCACGTCTTTCTTGCTCATTATGTAACCTTAACATCTAGTACAGTATAACACACAGGGCTAAACAAATATTTATTGAAATGCATGTATTTTTGCATGCAGGTTTATGGAAGAATCTCAGTCATATGAAACTGTCCCCTACCTTGCTATGCTGAACTCCTATTTCCTGGTATGTAGGACTTTCCCTTCTCCTGGTCCAGCACGGACCTCTTTGTGGCCCTAGTGGCTAATGTGGAGGGAAACGCCTCACATCCTTCCCTTTTCTACTTCTCTGCATTCCTCTCTGATGATGAGACCAAGAGAAGGATGAAAGAAGGTAGAAATCTTCCTACACAGGTACTGTTGCCTGGGTTATAGCCCTTTAACACCAACTGATCATTTATATATACATTCCTCTTCAAAGGATGATGCTTTCATGGGGTGCATTTGTAGATTTTTCAGTGTCCCTGAAATTGGAAATCCACTTCACATGGTAGGATTCTCCCAGCTTGTGGATGGTCCTGTTGGAAGGGATGCAGCAAAAGGGCTCAGAGGCAGCTGCTTTCTTTGTGCTCATTCAGCAATCAGGAAATGTACCCTGGTCCGCCATGTCAGGGAAATGCAGGCTGTTTCACTTCGTCTTGCCCTTTTCTCTGTGGGTCATCAGCACAGCACCCAGCAAGGCCAGTGGCTTGCCAGGCTTCAGAGGCTGTCACAGGCCCCCAGCTTAGAGAAAGGGTAGGCGACCGTTCTGGCACACATCAAATTTTACGAGCAACGCTTTTGTACTTCCCCGACTTGTTCTGATGGCTGGGAGAAATCCTAGTCCTCCCCCTCAAAAAACAGTGTTTATCTTGAAAATTGCTCTCTCCAAGAGACACTTCCTCTTTTCTAGTCTTTTCCTTATAACAGTCAGGGGCAGTTTTGGTTTCTTCTTTGAAACCAAATGCTTTCTCTTAAGTAAGCCCTGAAGGTAAGTGGTGAGGCACAACTTTCATTGGTCTTCTCAACTTAGAATGTGGGTTCTTAGCCGTTCTTTGAGTGGTTGGGGCCTTAGCAGCGATTCCAGGATAATGAAGAGGAAACTTTTTATTTCTGTCTATCTATGATTTTAGATGGGATTCCCAGGAAACACACCCTGATGGAGAGTTATGTTAGAATGCTTATGAGGGAATGCTCTCTGGAGATATTTCAACTGTGAGGCAGTGGGGAAGGTAAAATGGGGCCAGAGAAACTGCCCCACAAGGAATGCCAGGGTGACGAGGTCTCAGTCGATCCAGTGGGGCGCCCTGAGGCTGGGATGTCCCTTGAGGTTGCTTCAAACTGAGGGGCTGGGCCTTCGTTTCCCCGTGTCAGCTAGTCACTGGTTGGGAGTGGGGGAGACAGATAAACTCAGGTGAAGCAGTTCCCTGCCACAGTGGGGAACAATTCCCATGAGGGGCTCTGGGCCCCTCAGCAACCAATATACCAGTCTCTGGAATCTAGACAGACTACCGTAGACTCCATTATAGAATCCTTGGCTGCATCAGTCTAGATTTCTCTTTTCCAGGCAATGTTCCAGGTTCTTTGCGTGTATTGCTTTATTTAATTCTCGCTACAACTCTATGAGGCAGGTGGTGTCATTCCATCCATTCTGCAGATGAGGAAACTGAGGCAAAGAGAATTAATTTGATCAAGGTTAAAAGATTAACACTAAGTAATGAAAGTATATTCAAGTATGTATGTGCAGGGTGTATTCATGATGTGTGTGTGTGTGTGTGTGTGTGTGTGTGTATAAAATAATACATCATTGATTTACAAGTAATGTTCTAGGAGATTAAAATAAAATATATATGACTTAAAAATGGGCTATTAGAGTATTAAAGGTTGGAGCCTGTTTTCTGAAATATGAATACGTGAAGTTCTTATTTTTTTAACTGAAACGAATATAGTGGTATCTCTTTTTAGCTCATCCGTCAAAGTTAAGAGCTTTGGTACTTGAGGTAAGAGTAGACATTTTTATTTATTTGCAACTATTTATAATAAAATATATGCAATACAAATAGGCACTGGATAAAGATGCCCACTTGCAATTCTTTTGAAAGCATGTTCTACGGCCACAATTCTACCATCATGGCAAAGTGTGGAGAGAAACACACTTGTCAGCAGTGGTCTCACTCATGTATGAATCACTGCAGGAAATTCTGCATGTGGACTGTTTTTCCAGCAGAAAACTATCACGCTCTGGGGGCCAGTCTCTTCATTACGGGACACACGTTGCTGGAATTGTTCTCAGCTTCTTCACAAACTCCCCGCACACCCCGGCCAAGCTATCGCTCATGCTCTAGCCACCAACCAACACACCTGATACTAATCATATGCTAGGACTCAGTCCACCGACCCAGCAAAGACTTCTTATGAGTTTCAAGGGCAATTGTCAGTATTCCAGACTCTCAAAGCCCCATCTGGTCCAGTGCCCAAAATCAATAATAACTAAAACTAGGAGGTTTTCTTATCCTCTCCCTTCCCCCAGGGAAAGAAAAGAAGAGGTAAATAGAGAAGAAAAGGAGATGAGGAATGAAGAGGTAGCTATGGAAACAGAGAGAATAAAAAATTTTGAAGAATAATCTAGAGTGATTTTCATCTGCTAGAAACAAAATTAAGCCCTGCAAAAAAGAACAAGGTGTTATTTACCCCACTTTTAGCCATGCTTATGCTAATTATTTCCAATAGCCTCAATTACATATTACTTCCATAAATTTCAATTAAAAATTTTCCATTCTGATTATTTTCCAGAAATATTTCTTAGCAGTTAAGTATTTCTTACCAGTTAAGAGGACATGGATGCTTAAAGAAGCTAATAAATGATTTACAGATCCTTTTGCCAGAAAAATATGAATGCATATACCTACATATACCTACCAAAATTGCACACACTTTCAAGGTCTTCAGAGATTCCCCCAAACACAGTCATGGACCACAGATTAAGAATAATAATTTATTTGGGACTAGAGACTTTATTATTGGTCTCTCTCTGTCTGTGTCTATCTCTCTTTATGTTTTGCTGTATATTTCTATGTTCCTGTGCAACTATGCATGTAATCTATGTCATGCATGCATAAACATGACAAGTTTTTCTCTGTTATTAGTAATTACCTGGTATGCTAATCAGTTTTAGACTTTTGCCTCTCTGATTTAGTTCTTTCTCCTGGTTCTATGATTGTGTAACTCCACAGACCTATGTCATGCATTTACAAGATAGCTTTTCCTGGACAGAACATTTCATGGGTCCAGAGGCTGTAAAATTTTTAATTTATCAAAACTTGAACCTACTTAGATGGTCAGTAGGGCCGTTTTATATAATAGGCCAACTGAGAAATAAATAGTTCTGCAAGATATTCATGGCATCTGGGAAAGAAAAAACTTTTTAGTTTTTGAGATAATAATGTAACATAAGCAATGAAAGTTTACCATCCTTGTCTACACTTGTAACTCTTTCTGAATTGAACATATAATGTCACTGGATTTAAAATGCCTATCATTTAAAACTATAAGCCAGTATTTGGCATTTATTTCATATGAAAATGTAGGGGTATTTTAATAGCGTTTTAGCATAAAACTTGGTCATTTTTTTGATCACCAGTTAAATATGCTGCTAAGGCATTTAATTCTACAACATTCCCTTTATTTTAAACTTTCTTTTCTTTTTTGTTTTAATAATGTAAGTTAAAAATCTGTGCAATTATATTCATTATCCAAAAGCAGCTGTGACAATCTCTTTTGTTGTCTGCCTAAGTCTGTAGGCAGCCCTGAAGTTTTTTTGTTTTTTTGGCGCGATTTTAATGTGTGCAAATCATTTAGAGAATGTGAGTAGGAGTTCTGTATGGTATGAAAACATAATTCTATATACACAAGTAGTTCTGAACATGAATTAAATAACTGCATTGGTAAAAATCAGCATGTTTTAGCTACTATGTATTCATTTATTTTAAAAAAAAAAGTTTTTGGGATTTTTGTTTCAGAATTCTCTTCCTACGTAAAATACCTTAAAATATATGCTTGAAAAAAGTGATTAACGTGGTACAAAGAGCATTTTTAAATGTTTTTAATCCTTTGAAATTCTGGCTAATGTCATTTCAACCAACAGGCATTTGGGGCATTTATGAGCTGATTGAAACGGTGATCATATGATCCCCTTACGTGAAGTATCTGTATGAGGAGTGTTCTCTTGCAGTGTTTGTAGACATGTTGATCCATTTACCATCATTATATGCTAGATCAGGGGCCAGAATACCTTTTCTGCAAAGGATCAAAGAGTAAATATTTTAGGCTTTTGGGACCATCAGGTTACAACTGCTCAACTCTGCAAATGGGTATACCGTATGCC
Organism: Avahi laniger; assembly: GCA_963575035.1. Lineage (NCBI taxonomy): Eukaryota > Metazoa > Chordata > Mammalia > Primates > Indriidae > Avahi > Avahi laniger. The sequence continues at coordinate 24,992 of CAUYSK010123358.1, forward strand.
AATAAAACTTTATGTATGGACACTGAAATATGAATTTTATTTATATAATTTTCAAACATCAAGAAATAGGATTCTTCTTTGGATTTTTTTTCAACCATTAAAAAATGTAAAACATGGACAGTGGGCCAGATTGTGCCTGTGGCAAATCTGGCTTGCTGACCCCCGCGCTAGATAAAAAAAGCAAACCTATGAAAAGGAGGCTGAAGATACTAATATAAATCACTAATCCCCACTGGTGCCACCAGAGCCAGAATTAGAATTCGAGACAGCCTGTCTCCCCAGGCCACGGGATTACCCATTGCCTCAAAGTCATGATTCCGGGACTATTTGCCAGCGTTTTTATTTAGAAGTTCCATCTCTGAATTTTATATATATAAATATATTCTAAAATCCCAATGAACCTAAAAATGTTAGGGACCAAACAGAAATTCTCTCTTTGAAACACTGTCTTAGCTCATTTAGAATTCTAGATTTCGACCAGAACTGAAATCTCTTATGCGACTTTATGAATACCATGAATAGGAGATCGAGTGTGTCTAGCATGAAAAGCATTTCCCACACTTTGTTGAGTCTGTGCAAGTTCAGGGAGCTCTTCTCAAGTATTCTGAGACAGAAGCATCCCTTGCAAGATCAAATAAGTTTGAAGTATCTTCTAAACTCTCCTTTTTACAATGTACATTAGCATCTTAAAGCTCTGAATATCTCCCAGAAAATGACTGAACATTGTTTATTAGTAAAGCAAACAGACTTAACAAGCTTACCTTCTCAGAGGGGTAGCTTATTTCCCCTACCACACATTAATTAACATCTCCCTGCCCCTAACCCCAGCAGTTTCCCCTTAGCATGAATATGAGAAACACTCCTATACTATTCAAATATAATGTTTACATATTTCAGGCCCTATACTGATATATGTCAGGCTTTAATTCACATTTTTAATAAGTGCTAAAACCAGGCTTCACACCCATCCGAGCCCACAAAACCATCACATGTTTACAGCCTTCTTATACCAGTAAGAATAGGGATAGATTTATTATCAAGATCCCACAGGGGCCAAATATCCAAGAGTTAAGAGAAATAAGGATGACAAGAAGAAATGAGGTTATGGGTTTAAAAGTCTGTATACTCTGCATTTCCTTCCTCTCTCCTGGATACATTTCTTATGTTGTCTGTGTTCTCTTTCTTCCCCGTTAGATTGGAAGCTCTTGAGAGTGGATACTTTCCATCTCTAACCCCTAGCAGAGTGCTGCCATATGGTATATGCTCAATGCATGTTTGTTGAATTAGTGAATAAACTAGACCCCAGTTTTATCATCTATGAAGTGACTGCATTGGATTAGTCAAAATTAGAAGAACTGTCCAGCTCTGAATTATTTAACTTGATTATCATTCTCTTTCCCATTGCCTCAGGAGACTAGTGAAGTTCATTAACTTCTCAGACTCTGCACTCTTTAAAAGGCAGTGCTCATTGCCTCATCCTTGAGTCCTTCATTAATACTAGAACCAGTGGTATCTTTTATTACTTTGATGTCAGAAGGCATCTATTAACAATCATTTGCCAGAATAAATGTGATCTCCCCCTGCATTGTTCTTTGTGACATGGTTTTACTAAATAATTACACATTCTCAGGCTGTTGTTGTTCACCTGCCTCTTTTATGCAGTAATTGAAAAGGGATTTGCAATAGAGTCAAGCCGAAAACATAGACAGCAAAGTGCTAAACAAATGTTGGCTGCTGTTATTACAAATAGTTTCCCCAGGCAGTTCTGTGGTAGGACTTCCTTGAGCAGGAGAAGGAATGCGTTTGGGTGAGTTGATGGCTGGTGGAGAGAACCACCAAGAGGTTAGAAGTGATGTGGGAAGGAGGAAGGGAAATCATCCTTCGCAGGAAATGGCAGATACCAGAAGAAGGAAATGAGCGTGCAGCGCCACAGCTGCTGGTAATTAAGAGCGGGAACTAAACGTGCAGCAAAGATAAAACTGCCATATCGCTGCGTCCTGTGCCAGCTCTTGGGAACCAAGACAGGCTTTCTCCTTTTTCTTTTCTTTTCTTTCTATAATAGAAAACTGAGTTGACGCTATCCTAAATGTTTCAAAAAGTAAAACCCTAAGGACCATCCGCAGCCCAATAACGCATCCCTGGGCCTGTCAGACTTCCTGGCTTTAAAATGGATGTTATCTTTATTTGCCTATTAGTCTGAGAGTGCATTTGGCCCCGTCCGTGTTTTGAATGCTGCCTGTCTTAAAAACTGTCCATCTGCACAGCCCCATACATCAGTCCCAGAGAGGCCTAAAGGCTGATTCATCAGAGTTCCTGAGAGGTCTTGGACCTTCCAAAAATGTTTGGTCTCACCTACTGAAATGTCTACACCCTAAATAAGAAAACTGGCAACTTGAAGTAAAGCCATCTATGATTTATAAAACCCCAAGGATATTTCAAGTACATTGCAAAATATTTCGCCAAATACAAAGCTATTTGCTTTAAGTATGTAAGAATAAAGAAAGAGAAGAAACTGCCCTGTATCACAGTGACTAGGAGAGACACCTAAGGAAAGAATACCAGGAGCTGATGGGGAAAGAAAAACCATCAGGGCTGCACTGGGGGCCAGTGGCAGGAGGGGAGAGAGGTAGGAAATTTCTCTATCAGACAGGACTAGGATTAAATCCCAGCTCTGTCCTTTGAGCTGGTTGTTCAGGCACTCTAAGCCGTGGTTTTCTCTTAGTAAATATAAAGTAAGAATCCTCCCTCATAAGATCATGGTGAGGATGGAAGGAGATAAGCATGGGAGGAGCTCTCTGCACTCCGCCTGGCCCTGAGTCAGCCTTACTGAAGAAGGAAGCAACATTTTGGAGCCATTGGCTGTATAGTGCCGTCTATATTAATAAACAAGTGCTGGCCCAGAGACTGAGTGGTCTTGCATGGGATTAAAGGGTGGCAGGAATTTAGGAAACAAAATTTCAACGTCGACTGGAGCAATCAAGGAGTCTTCCTAGCGACAGTGAGTCTGCAGGTGGAATTTAAAGAAATGACAGGATTTTGATTAGATAACTATGGAGTTAAGAATTTCGGGATGAAAAAATATTGACAAAGGCATGAAGGAGGTTCTGAGACCAGAAAGGGATGCCACGAGTACCCCTGGTACTTGAAAGAGAGGTTACAGTAAGAAGGGGGGACATGGGGCATAATTCATGTGTGTGTCCTATGACTCAGGCTGTCCAGGGAAGTGGCCATCTGGCACTGATTTTAGGAGCCTCGTAGCCATTCAGACACCAGGCTGCCATTGCACAGGTAATCGGCTCATTTTGTGAAAATACACAGCTAAATGCTCATCAGTGCTCATACTTCAAACACAGGAGCAGTAAACCTAAATTCAAACTTGTGTATTACATTCGAATTGCACCACCCATCTGTGGCTCTACTAGGCCTTAGCAACTTTACGGACAGTCACTAGACTGTTATTATGAAGTGTAGAAGTTTTCCCATGGACTTCCACTTGGTTAACACTATTTCTAAAATAATATTTTATGTGTCTGTGACAAGAAAAGGAAGTGGGTAGAAAGAGTCTTTAGAGTGTTTATTGGTTTTCCAGCACTGCTATAGCAAAATACTACGAAGTGGCTTAAACAACAGGAATTTATTTTTTCAGAATTGTGGAGGGTAGAAGTCCCAGATCAAGGTGTCTGCACCTTGAGGCCGTTTCTCCTGCGGCCTCTCTCCCTGGCTTATAAGTGGCCATCTTCCCTCTGTGTCCTTCTGTGTCCTAATCTTTTCTTTTTATAACGACACCAGTCATATTGGATTAGAGCCCACTCTCCTGACCTCATTTTAATTTAATTACCTCTTTTAAGACTCTGTCTCCAAGCTGGGTCACATTTCGAGGTACTAGGCTTCAGGACTTCCACATATGTATGGGTAAACACAATTCAGCCCGTATCACAATAAAAAAAGAGGTGAGACCTCACTCTTCTTCTAGAGGCTTCTCTTTTGCAGGGACAAACTCTCTCTCTCTCATGTTTGTGACTGAGTGTTTAAGTTCTATCCTGCTCCTCAAAGAAAGAAGCCGCAATTCAGACCTTGCTGTATGTGCATCACACTGTCATCCAGAACTCCGATCACTCCTTCCATAAATAGTGAAAAAGCTGAATGATTTAGCACCCCAAATTGCACTAACAACATGTGCAATAAAAATGGTGGCTGGCCAGGGAAAGAACAAATTATTTTATTTCTAGCTACTCTTTCCTGCAAATTGACCTTGGATTTAAAATTCCTTTTAATTTTACTCCTAGGATTTTGCTTTGTTTTGTTTTTATCATTTTGATTAAAGGAAACCGATTGGACTTTTAGCTTTAATGGTGTTGTTATTGTCTTTTTTTTTCCCCCTTCCTTTTCAATCAAGGCTAATTTTATTTGGGGACAAACTTCTTTCTAAAAGTGGCACACTCATGCTTTAAATATTACTGCGATGTGTCTGGTGAGGGGCAGAAAGCCAAAAGGAGCCTTGATGCATCATGTCCAGTTGCCCAAGCCTTCCGTAGTGAATTACCAGCTTGTCCTTCAGGGTGTAGAGAAGCCAGGGGTATCAAGACAGACAGTGAAGGCTTTTGGAAAATGATTAGTGCAGGGGCGTGACATGATTCAGGGTTCATTTCTCCAGGACCAATCACATTGTCTTTCTCATGACTCATTTCTGGTGTGTCACTTGCTTACAGGAATTACAGTGGAGATAATGACAGAACTCTGCTTGGGGGCTATTTGGCTCTAATTTGTTTTAATGAGTTCTTTGATGGAAGGATGAATAACTCATTCCACTTTGAATATAACTGATACAAATCAGTGATTATTTAGGTAGTTTATTTATTTTACATTTTATTTTTGATAACTCCCTTTCCCACATATAACCTTATTGTTAACGTACTTTTATGCATATTTCCCCAATTTCCTGATACCAAATATATAAAACTACTTGTAGCTGCCATTTGGTCCTCCTTCCTTCTATTATAACAGAGAAACTGTTCCTTTTTCTTTATAAATCCAGTTCTTCATCTGTCTTTGAATTCCATTCACTCCCACCTTTTCAGGAACCATCATCTATTGATTGTACTATTTCTAGCTTGTTATGTAACTTTGACTTCTATGTTGTATTATTTTTATAGGCTTACAGGTGTAAGTAAATTGGGATTTTTATTTAAAAAAGCAAATTAATCTCATACATACTAAAGCTTCAAAAATATGGGCATAAAATCATGCTATTACGCCTCTGATTGTTTTCTAAGAAAATCATTTCTTGACCACACTTCTTCCACTATCTGTTACTTCATATTTTTGGCCCATTTTTGCAGCAAAACTACTCTATACTATACTCTTTCCAACTCCTGTCATTGTCCTAGTCTATTTTTGTCCCCCAACTCCACCAGATTTTTCTTACCAGTGTCATTAATGACAACTTATTTTTCTGAATCCAATGATTAAGTTTTAGTTTGCATAAAAATCGCCCATTCATATGACACAGCTGATTGCTCCCTCTTTCTCAACACAGAGTCTTCATTTGGCTTTGAGAACATCACACTTTCCTGGTTTTCTTCCTCCTTTGTTGTCCATGTTTCTTATTAACCATTACTTGTTTCCCCTCTTATCCCCAACCTCTTCATGGTGGTGGACTCTTGGGTTGAGTCTTGGTCCTCTTTGTCCTGGAGAACAATATTTTCCTAGCTTGTCTTCAGACTTTACTTCCCGCCTCCCCTCCCCCACCCTGCTTTGCTCTATTCCATACACTGGAGCCAGAGTGATGTTTTTAATTGACTTTATTTTTTAGAGCAGTCTTGGGTTTATAGACATATTGTGCAGAAAGTACCGAGAGTTCCCATATACAGAGTGATATTGAAATCCAATGAAGACACCTCCTCTTTAAAAAAATTTTATCACAGCCCTTAAGACCTGTTAGACTACCCCAAAAGTATTTTATTTTTCTCCTTTGCTTTCTGAACTCTAACCACTCATGGGCCATTCACCACACTAGCCACAGAACCTTTACATATGCTGTTCGCTCTTTTTAGAATGGCTCTTCCCTGTCATTTCAAGATTCGTAGATAACTCCTACTCATTCCTCAGATGATATCTCAATCGTTGCTTCTTTAGGGAAACCTGTATCTGATCCCAGTATGTGTCAGCCCACTTTGAATGCCCATGATTTATACTTCTTACCATTTTTCTTATATAAATAATGTCCATCTCCCCTACAAGCATGTAAGTTCCATGAAAGCTAGAACTCTGTTTTGCTCATCATCTTATTTATATCATATAGCAAACTTCCCGACATGTTGTACCCATTTAATAAATATTTGTTGAATGAAAAAAGGCGGGAGCTAAACATAAGAAGTCAGTGTAATTTAGAAAAGAATAAATTCTGGGGTGGATAACCAGAAACCTAAGTGCTACACTAATTCTGTCATTCCATTCAAACTTAAGGTTTATCAAACATTTAGTAAAAATCAACTATGACCCAGATATTATGAACCAAATTCTTATTCTTGAGAAGCTATTGTTTATTATCCCAGCGAACATCACTTGGAGGTAGAGTTCCACTGAACACTCTGGGAAACACTGATCAAATCTATTTTTGAAGCAATCCAGCACTTACGGAACTAATAGGTAAGAGAGAAGCAACTCTTGCTCTTGCTGTATCTTTTAGGCAAGCCCTCTAGTTCCTGTGGCATCCACTTTCTCATCAGTGAAATGAACATTACTCCATGGAATTTCCAGATGAGACAGTATGTGTGAATGTCTGCAAACTAGTGTCACCCAAATGAGGATCATGATCTGTATAAATTAGTATAAATTATCCCACTAGTCTATCATCATATGTGTATCTAACTTGTCTTCAACTCACCTTTCTTTAACGGACACCTCATTATTTCTAATGTATTGAAATCCAATGATAAGTCTTGGTTACATCATTCTCTATCATTTTTCTCCCAGTTGATGTGTGAAAACTGATCGGTATGAAAGCACTCAATAAAAAAGAATGAGATGATCTGTGTGCTACTGTAAAAAAAAAATGGATTTGTTTTGAGTGACTGTGTTCCCTTCCTTCTTGAAATGTTGGAAGTACAGACTTGAGCCATAAATGACCCCTTTCCTTAGTCAATTTTCAGTGGTGCCCAAATGTTAAATTCACCCATTCTGCTCAGCCCATCATTGTTAACCTGTGAACCCTAGTGGGTTTGATTTCTTCTTCCTTTGAGATAAATCTCTCCTCCTGCACATCCTGGCAGCCTCAGTGCCATTTCATTTGTTGTCTGGAACACAAAGCCTCAAGGCCATCACTGATGCTACTGATGGAACTAATTATGCATGGGAAATTGTAGGCAGCAAACTTGTTATACGCTAAGTCTAATGATCACTGACTTTATTTCACAGGAAAAGCCAGGCACAATGGCTCAGTGTGTTAAGCATGGCTGAAAATACTGTCCCCTTCAAAGTGCAATATTACCGTGCTCTTCTTGCTCAAAATAATTGGGAGCAGCAAAGAGATGATACACTTTTTCACCTGTTTGAACTTTGAAGCTTTTACATGTGCTCACTTCCATGGCACTTGCAAATTCAAACTCCCTTTCAGCTTACTTAGTTGAAAATATGAAAAAGCATAGAATCTTGGCGTCCACCAACAATGTGATCGCAAAGATCAGTGTAAAGGGTCTACAGGGAAAGGAGGAAGACGGCTCACACTTTGCGCTTGGCTTCCATCTGTAAGAGACTGATCCCCGTGTGAATAACCTGACTGCCAAGTGGGGCTGGAGCTCTAGCAAGCACAATATTATCTCTGAAGCAATTAGCAATTAGAGTCATATCTTTTCAGCAAAATAAATCTCTACGATTCCTTGGCTAACTAGATACTGAAAATTACTTTTAAATAGGACTCTAAGATTCACCTAATAAAATCAGAGTTTATCTTTAACAGCAAATAAAATCAAATCAGGGAATATAATTCTTTTCTGAGCATATCAGCAAGATTTAAAATAAATTAGCCTTCTTTACAATATGAATAATATATTCTGCTTTTGAAAGGACTGTTTGAACTCAAAATATGTTCCAAATTAGAGTTAATAATTTCTGTTTTATTAATCAATAAGGAAATAGCTTCTTGGGCTTTCTTGATACCTGTCATATACATTTTATGGAAACTGTATCACATAGCAGAAATTATAAAGATAAATATCCTCAATGGGATCAAACATCTATATTTTTAGATGTGACTAAAATTGAGGAGGACTTGCATATTATTTCCATTTTAGAGAGATCTGGAATCTGGATTAGGTAAGATCCTTTGGTTTTCAAGGCTTTATAAGTTTTGTTCATTCATGTAGACTTGTGACTATTTTAAAGTGTTTTTTGTAACCAAGGGAGGGATGATTGTGGCTTTCTTTGTATTCCCCAGATGACAGATTATGTTCACTGGTGTTTGTGTGATTTGCTATTATTGTCTCTATCACTCTGTTCCAAACATGAATGACTTTTGAAGAAATCAGTTTGAATCTGAAATTAAGACAAAAAGAACATTGTAAGTTATATGAAAATATACCACCAATGGATGAGTGGATTAAAAAAAGTGGTGTAAATATACACCATGGCATACTAACCAATGATAAAAAAAGAATGAAATGTCTTTTGGAGCAACTTGGATGGAACTGGATGCCATTATCCTAGGCAAAGTAATTCAGGAATGGAAAATGTAATACTGCATGTTCTTACTTATAAGTGAGAGCTAAAATATGGGTACACATGGTCATACAGAATGAATAATAGTTGTTGGAGACTCCAAACGTCAGAGGGTGGGAGGGGGATGAGGAATGAAAAATTACCTCTTGGGTACGATGTGCACTATTTGGGTGATGACTACTCTGAGGGCCCCAGACCTCACTGCTATACAATATATCCATGTAATAAAACTGTAATTGTACACCATAAATATATTGGAATTTTAAAAGTATATGAAATATAAATTAATAAATCTTTTTTCCTTATTTTGTAGAAGTTGTAAGGAACCTCAAAGATAATTTTGTTCATTTTACAGATGAAGAATATGGGTCGCAGAGAGGTTATCGTGGCCAAAATCATGTAAATTCTCAAATTCCCAGTTGAGCAGTCTTTTCACTCTTTTATATTCTCTTTAATTATATTAGTATTAAATTTTCTCGATTTGGTCAGTTTAAGTAGCAAGACTACTGCCTTCCCAGTATACTTGATTTTGGTAGTATGTTAATAATAATTCGATAATCATACTATTTGATGTGTTCTTTGTGATATAGTAGTATGTTCTTTATATGTATTATTTTGTTTAATTTTTACCACTCTTATCAGTTAAATATTGTTTTTTAAATGATGAAGATCAGTTCAAAACATTTAAGGAACATTCCAAGATCACAAAACTAGTAAGTGGGTGACATGGGGTTCAGAGCAAGTTTTCTTTTCTAAGTTAGTTTATTTGGGATGAGAGTTAGAAAATGATCAGAAAATTTAGTAAAAATGTTGGTGATGTCTTGTTAGATCTCTGGAAGAAAGTATTGGTAGTTAGTTACCAATAGAGTTGAATAATGAAAAGTTTCTATTGTTTTTATATATTGTGTTAATAGAGAACTGTTTTCTTTTTACCATCAGAAATTTCTCCTTGATAAATTAATATTCAATGTTTGTAAAGGGCAGTAATTAAGTTGGTTCTTCTATTGTTCTTATCTCTTACCCATGTCCTTTGGTGGATTTAGGCCTCACACCTGCATGCCTATTGAGTGGCCCACATTCAACAGCAGTGGTAAAGTGGCAATCAATAGCTGTGTCCCAGGGCAGGTGGGAGGTTAGGAAGCTTTTCCTGGGCTAATCTTCCCTATACACACATGTAGTCATGGTGTGGTTCAGTGTCTAGTGGATGCAGAATATACCACGACAGGAGAAACTTTATAATCTTTTCAGCAGTTTGTTAAGGTCACAAGAACAAATGCATTAAAAAATAAGATGAGAATTAATTTAATGGACAGTTACTTCGCTTAACTAACCAAAAGAAGTTAAAACATCACACAGAAGAAAGGAGATGAGGAGATTTAATGTCGAGCACAGTGATGCTGAGCCAACTTCTTCCCCCCTATTTATTGTGGGGAAATTTCAGTGTGGAGGGTAATGTTTCTTACATATCTACCTTGTGCAAATTATTGTACAATGGCAAAAAGCATGTTTGTTTAAAAGGTGGTATATTATTTCACATAAACCTCAGTGAGCGTAAACATACCATTGACTTCTACTGTTTTATCAGAAAGTTTTTTTTTTATTTTTTAACTTTATTGAGATATGTTGTATACTGTACAACTCACCCAAAGTATAAAATTCAGTAGTTTTCAGTATATTCACAGAGTTGCGTAACTATCACCATCAGTTTTAGAAAACATTTATCACCCCAAAAACCCATTAGTAGTTACTCTTCATTGTGCCCAAGCTCCAAGCATTACATTTCCGCTAATCTACCTCCTATCTGTATAGATTTGCCTATTCTGGACATTTTGTATAAATGAAATCATGTAATATGTGGTCTTTGTGACTGGCTTCTTTCAGTTAGGATAATATTTTCAACATACTACCATGTTGTAGTATGTATTATGTATTCATTCATTTTTGTTGATGGGTAATAGTCCATTTTATTGACATACCACATTTTATTTATGCATTCATCTGTTGATAGACATTTGGCTTTTTCCATATTTTGGCTATCATGAATAATACTGCAATGTTTTAAGTTTTTATGTGGACATATGTTTTCAGTTCTTTTGGGTATGTATCTAGGACTTGCATTGGTAGGTCATATTTTAACTCTAAGTTCAACATTTTTACTCAGAAGGAAAGAATAGGGAGAGATTTAAAAAATAAAAAAGGTTTGTTTTCATTTTTCAGAATATCTCAACGTGTTAATAAACTGTGTGAGAGTGATATCATTAAATATGTAAAACTTCTTGCTTTCTGAGAATGCCTTTTGTATTTTTAATTTTTTAGATTCAGTTTGGTTCAGTCGGGCTTGTACGTGGCTTGGGGACAGGCAGGGATGCCAAATAGCTGGTAGTTATTTGTAAGAATGATGGGCAAAGAACTCACCCACTATCTCAGTTACCTGGCTGTGTGCCATTTTCTTTCCTTCAAATTGGAAGGAGGGCAACAATGTTGAAACTGGCTGAAAGTTGAAAGAGACATTGAATTTGTTTCAGTGTCTAGTGAAACTTTGGTGCAAAATTTTATACAATTACAGCTCTGTTCCATAAGTATAGGAGAGGAAAAAGATTCCAGAGGAAACAATGTCCTTTGCGGGCACTGGTGCTTTTCCTTCATGTTTGTAGTCTCATGTCACCAGGGCAGCTGACACTGCTCCACGTGGTCTGATTATGTAGTTTAAAGACCAAAACCAATTAAAAAGATCTACTCTTTAAAAACTCTTTTCCATTGAAGGGATTATGGAAAGAATGACAATGATTAAAAGTCTGTCTGTTCTGTTTGCCAATGTGGGGGAGGGAGTGGAAAAATGGAGTGGACTGGACTCGACCAGCCATGGAGGAGCTAGAACATTCACCCAGGCCAGACGCCTTGTGACTCTTTGAAGGTCTATGGGGAAGATGCCATCTGCCACCGTTTGGCAGGACTTGGACACCAGGGCACAGAGTGGGCAATTGTCTACAACTTTGTCGGCAGGAGCTGGCGGGTGGCCCAAAAGTCTGCCTTCTCCTACAAGAGGTAAGCAGTCATTGGGCTGAGATATTGGTGATGTCTCTCTCTTATTGTACAACATGGAAAGTGGGAGAAAATGAGGGAAGGCAGAAGAGAGTAGGAGGAGGAAGAAAATAAAGAAAAAGAATAGATTCACTCAGCCTGTCTGTCCAGTTAAGCTTGAGATGATTTGGCTCATTATTTGAATGGAACAGGCAACCTGTATTTCTGAATCGAATAAATAACAGAATTGCCAAATTACTGTTTAATTGTAGAAGAGAATGAAAATGTGTGTGTGCTATATATGTAGATGTATAGATGAATACGGGTAGAATAATACATATACATGCATACTGAATTAATGTATTGAATATCTGCACCAGGCAAAAAGGCATTAGGTAAATTTTCACAATAATGTCATTAGGGTAATTTCTTTGATGACGTCCAATTTACAGATGTGGAAACTATGATTTGTGATAAGGTTCAGTCTGTGATTTGTGTGACTCCAAAATATGTGCTTTTATCTAGTGTTTATATATCCTTTATTATGAATTGTTTTCAGGTCATTTTTTATATCACTAGCTACCTTGTACATTTCTTTGGGGGCAAGAACAATGTCTTCGCTTCCATTATATCTCAGTGCCACTTTGCACATAGTTTTTAAGCAACAAATAATCATTTTTGTGCCTTTTACTGCATTGTTTAAACTTGTTAAAAAGTAGATAATTTGTGATAAAGTATGCTTGAAATTTCACATGGGGCACCTAAGCTATTTTAATTGATGTAGATGATCTCAATTAAAAGGAGAGAATCTGAATCTCTAAGCAATGATAAATGCTTTTATAATTCAGATTCACCAGGAAACAATGTAAAGCAAAAGAAGGACAATGTCATTTAAATTATCATATATGGTTATCTGGCTTAAAAAAAAAATCATGAAACTTAAAGGGGAACTAGAACATATCTCTATGGTTCAGAAGATGTTCAGGGGAACACAAGGAGTCTGGGATCTTGGTGGTGAAATTGAGAGGAAGGGACTTCAACTCAAGCATTTGAACCAAAGAAACAAAACACACAGAGAAGAGGAGCATGACTGTTACACTGGGGTAGCAGTTCTCAATCTTCTTTCCTCTTGCCCCCAGAAGGCATAAGCCAGATGAGACTAACTGCAAGTTAGCACAAGAGTGCAATGACTGTAATTTCTCCCCTGGTTCCTTCATTCAAGGACACACTCCAAAACTTGAGTGAAAGTAAATTAAAATCAGCTTTAATCATAACTAAGCAAATCTCTTACAAATATCACTACTTTAATTATCATTAATTAGCAATTACTAGGTTGTGACATAGCTCATAGCATAACACTGTGACATCAAGGCTGAAAACTAATTGATGATTTAATATCTAGAATCTTTTCTAGCTCTTGAATCCCAAGATTTACCTATGGTAGGTCCTAAGAGCTATTCAATTGTTTGGTAGGTTATTTTCATCCTCAATTTTTTTTTTAAGCGTCTCATTCATCCATTTATAGATGCATCTGTTGCCAGGGGTTCTGTTGTGTTTGTTTTGATTATTGCATATGAATTCAACTTTGTCCAAATAGTCATAGAAAAAATGGAAGCCATTTTCCACTAGAAAAATGCTTTTCATTTTGTAAGACCCCAGAGTGCTTTACTGGTAATACCACAATTCAAACATATTTGGCATTAAGCTTCAGTCCTGGAAAGGCAGGGAGTCTGGCTTATGTTCCTTGGAACTGTTTTTTGCTTGACTTCACATCCCATGGCCCCTGAATATATGAATTTTTGGAATTCAGTCACGTCTTTACTCTGTATGTGTAAGAAAGATGTACGGCCCAAATCACAAAATGAGTGAATAGAATTTCCTAAATGAGAGCAAAATATTAGTACTCTCAGAGCCAAAATTTAATGAGACTATATCTTTAACATATTGGTTATTGAATACTATTCCAATATTTAAGGAGAGAGAAAGAGAAAAAGAGAGAGAGAGAGGGAGATTGCTTGAGGCTGGAAAACAGATTGACTGAGGTTTCTCCTAAACCCTCCACCCTATACGTGTAGTTGGAGGCAAACAGGGCACTTGCTTGTAGCTATGACGTTCCTGACTGACAGACTCCAGAACAACTTGTAACGAAAGGGACATACATGCATGTCTTGAAACATCTTTCATATTGGTTCAGAGATATTTTCCGTTAAGTGGTGCTGCTTTTTTTTAATGGTTCTTGAGTCTTTTAAAAATATATCTTTCCCCATGCATGCCATTTGTTAAGCCCTTATTCCAGAGAATTCTTACTAGGTATCCTGGTAATTAGAGGGAATTAGCCAGGTGGTGCAGAACCTCCTATGCAAGGCTCCGTTACAAAGTGAGGCAAGTCTAAATATGCCCTCCATTTTCAGAAGCCTTCTGGTCCTTAATCTAGTCTCAATACTCTCCATTATTAATTCTAAACAATGTTTAAATATGCATGTGAGGTTAAAGCAAAATGCTTTTATATTTAAAGCGGTTGTCATCCTCAGATATGGGTAAATTGGTGCCCAGGCAAAGGTGAAAGGGGAGAAGCTCATAAATTCAACACGCATGTCTCATGTAGCTGCTTGCACACTACACAGTGTGAAAGACATAAAAAGTGAATAAAACGTAGTCCTTGCCCTCGTGAATAATCTAATAAGAATCTAATTGGCCACAGAGTACCAAAGTTAAGTGTGAAACATAGAAAAAGGCTCTTCATGCAAAAAAAACTCCTGCAGGAGTTTGCTGGAGGGAGAGTTCCCACCAGTTGGGCTGGATTAGAGGCTGGAATCTGTATGTTTTCAGGTTGTGCAGGTTATCCTGATGCCTAGCGTGATTCCACAGTGTGGTGCTAGGGGCTGTGATTTCAAAACCCAGTCCCTTCCCTTGGAGACGGCCAACTAAGAAAAGGGCATGTCAGCGAATGAACACCAGTACCTGTTAAAGGCACTTAGATGTAAATTAAAGGCAAGTCAAGGGTAGTTCTTTTTGTTTGTTTTGTTTTGTTCTCTTGTAGTTCTAGAGATTTCCTGGGATGGTGAAAGGGGAGACAGTGAAGGCAGTAATGTAGATACCTGGTATTTTCACCGTGTGTTTTTCTCAGGTGAGAAAGAGAGCTAGGAAATCAGGGCTAAATCCCTCCCTGGTGACATGATGCCCCATTTCCGGAAACAGAAAGGCTGTGCTGGAAGTCTGCCATTTCGTTTGGAATCATTTAGTGACGCATATATTAAAATTACGCTGCGCAGGCCTCCTTCTTGTGAGTGCACGGCTGACAGTTCATGAATTGCTGTGCTCCTCATTTTCTGATTCTCTGCAAACTCGTCCATCCCTTAGGCCCAGCTCCTCCTCTACTAAACCTCAGGGTAACCAACCTCTGATCCACTTAATTTCAAGAGACGCATTTTTTTTTTTTTTTTGCTAATGGCTCTGGTATTTGATTATTTTTCCTCTGTATAATTTCAGACATTTTTTACATTCATTTCATATCCTAACCTCTCAAATACATTGTGAGTTCCTTGTAGACAGGGGCTATATTCTATGTCTCTGTGTGTCCCCTAACAACACACCTGGATAGCGGAGGCACTTGGGTTGTTTGATTGGCTTATTTTAATGAGAAACGATGCATGTGGGACTTCAGGGTCCTTATTTGTGTGTGACCAACCATGGCTTGGACCTCATTGCCAGGCAGTACAAGTGCATTTGAGAGCAGTTACTTCTTTTTTTCATTTAAAACCATTATGAACAGCATTAGAAACATTTTTTCTCCACTTTTAAGTAAATGCCTAGAGCAACGTGAGCAAATCTCTTTTTTAATATAAACTCTTTCATTTTTTTGCTTTTTAAGTCTCTTATCATTGGTTTAAATTTTAGTTATGTTAAAATGTGGCAATACTTAAATATTTCTATAATAGAAAGGATCTTCTACAGCTTTTGGAAAAGTGTTGTTTGAGAGGTAATCTGGGCAGGTATTTTTTGTATTTCTATTTAGCAAAAAATAAGCATAAAGCACACACGAAAAAATACAAAAACAAAACCAACTACAATATGACATTAAAATAGCCCAAAATTGAACATCTATCATTTATAGTTAGTGTCTGAAATAGAATAATTTTTAATTTTTTAAAAAATATATAATCCTTAGAGTAAAACAGTCTATAAAAACGGTGCTGTGAATAAATGTAGAGGGTGAGGGATAATGTATTAAAACCTTGTGAGTGAATTTAAAAATAAGAATAATAAACTAGGTATCCTTAAAAAACAATTAGATTTTTAACCTCACAGCCTATCTCTGTTCATGTCTGGATTGTTTGGCTGTGTGGAAATGTGTACAAAATACACAGCAACACTGCCCTCTACAGGTTCCCCGGAAGGCAGTCACTTGTCTTCAAGCATATAATGGCTAGTTTTAAATGCACCCCTAACCTGCATGGAGGACTTCAAATGCTTTTGGCTTTGACGTCTGTAATACCAGTAGGCAACCTGGGCCATCCCCCACCTCTAGGCATGATGATCACCTATAGAAGTCAAATACGCCAAGCGAGTTACACAATCCTTGTTTCTGTGAATATGCGATGTGTGTAGTTATTAAAAGATTTTTATTCTGTGGTGCAATAGAAATACATGACTCCTTTTCTCATATACATGCCATGCTGGAAGTAAGAAAATACTCTGATATGTCAGAAAGGCAGTTGAATCTGTAAAATCTGGCAAATGTGTTCAAGATTGAAACATATAGTCACTTCTTTATTTGTAGTAGAGGAAGCATTTGTAGATTAAAGTCAGTTGTTTCTGATAATGAAAACTAGAAATTAGAAAGAATATATGAGCCAGACTAAATTAATGGCTAAAATGTGGATGTTTAAATGAAATGTGGGTATTTTTTAAATTGTAGATGCACGTGAGAGACAGTAAGAAACCAACAGTCATATGATGTAACATATGACAACTTTGAAAAAAGGCTTAAATAAAAATAAAAATGTCTAGAGAAAGAAATATCTTTCATCTCCCAAATATGATGCAGAAAGACAGTATTCCCTGGTGCACAAGAGCAAAATCAGAATGGGTTCAAATCTCAGTGTTGTCCAGTACCATGGAGCTTTGGCAGGTACTAAAACTCTCTGTGCCTCAGTTGTAAAAACTAAATGATAACTATATAAATACTATATCGGCATTTGCTGTTATCACATTACTGTTTAAGAGGCATTTGTGAAAATTTGCTGATGTGCAAATGTGGGTTGTGGGGAGATAGCGGGGTCAACTCTTACCTTCAAAAGGAAGTCGGTTATGAGTAGCAGAATGCAACTCGTCTTAGTTTAAACAAGAGGCAGGAATATTATAAGTATATAAATAATGTAAGAATTCAGGAGTCTTTTACAGAATTCAAGGACAACTTGTCACTAAGTTTCAATATAAGCAAGAACACTTCACTTGACCTTCTCCCGTACAGTATTTCTCGCCAGCTCTGGTCCTTACATGTCCAGTATATCTGCATCGTTGCTCTCTCTCATCAGGCTGACTGTCTCTCCTTCGATGTTGCAGAACACAGCCACCAACAGCTCTAGAGATGTTACACCTCTAGTAACAGAGCAATACTGAACGGCTTTTTCTTAGTGCCTATCCAAAACTTACAGGAACAGGACTGCAGCTCACCGTGAAAGAAGTGCCCAATTGTGGCCAACCAGTTACAGCATCAGGGTAGGGACGTACAGCAGAAACACAGACCTAAGATGTTGTCCTTGTATCATTTTCTAAATGTAGATTGTAGGGATTCCTTTAATTCTTGCTCTCCAAGCAGTTTCTAGTTTACCAAAGCTTTACATGCAAATCATTGCCTGTTAGTTGTTTGAAATTCAGAGAACATTTCCTGTGCCAACTATGTCATACCGCATTGTTATGTCCTTTGAAAAGTCTCATTCCAGCCCACACCCAAAGGAAAAAAAAAAAGAGTTGCAAACAAGGAACTGAGTAGCCCACTATGTGTCTGAAAAATTATTACTAATTGCTATAGAAGTCATGAGAACCACACACTAAAGATTTTTCAAGACTGCTCTATTTTCATATAATCTTGCCAGATTGTCAAACTATGCATTCCTTTTCATTGTTGTTTGAAAACTGTGGTCCCCTGAAATGTAGTTTCAATCATAGTATACATTGTCAGTTTTAAGAAAAAGTGAGTTCAGAGCTTCCTTTCTGTGGTCTCTGTAGCAGCAGCAGCAGCAGGAAGAGGTCCCTCTCTTTTCCATGCATCCATCCATGTCTGCATGAGGACATGTATCCATCCCTCTATGTCTCTGGTACTGTGCCTGGCACTGTTCTAGACTCTAAGGAGAGAGTATTAAGCTAGATGAAGTGTCAACTCTTCTGGAACTTCTTTTTTGGTATGAGAAATCAAAAAAATAAACAAATATATAAACAATAAACTATCAGTTAATGTGTAAGTGTCAGGTAGTGATAAGTGCTATGTTTTCTTTATAGTAAAATAAATCAGGGGATTTAGACGTGGAGTGACTAGGGAATCTCTTCAGTTGGGCAGTGAAATCAGAGATTGCTCAATTTTAGTTCAGTAGCTGTGGTTCTACAGCCAGGACAAGGGGCTCCGACACAGAGCATTAGGGACCCAGAAGACTGAGATGATAAAGAGGGCTTGTTACTTTGCCCCATCAGATACTTCTTAATTCCAGAATGGCTCCTACTCACCTTTTTTTTAGAGTCCTGGAGATTAACCTGGCTCCTTTCATTCCTTTCTATTTCTAGTCCTTTCTTTTTCCACACATTAACTTCCTCCTTCCCTGTTCCACTGCGGGGCAGAAGTCTCAGAGACCTCTCTTCTCTTCTACACAGTTTTCTTGTGGCTTTCATAGGATGTTTTCCTTGCCTTGTATAATTATTGAAAAAATACTACAAACATAGTTTAAAAATCAAACGATACAATAGAATACACATAAAAATAAATCTTCTACTGAGTTACTGACTTCAAAGCATCAATCTTCCTGCCTGGATTTATATACACATATGTCTGTATACAAATATTATTTATGTGTTTATTTGTAAGTAAATATGATGCATTTATACGCACTCATTTGTGAATTTATTGTATATATTGTTCTTGTTCTGTATCTTGTTTTTTCATTTAATTTATTTTACATAACTTTTTATATCAGCACATACAGATTTACTTTATTGTTTTTAATAGTTGCATAGTATTTCATTATATGGGTGCAAAATAATTAATTTTTTTATCCAACTCTTAATAGATATTTAGTTTTACATCCTTTGCTATTGCAAACAAAACTGCAATCTTATAAATATATCTCGACACACTAACTGGCTCAAATATTATGTGTCTGTGTGTGCGTGTGTGGGGGTGTGTGTGTGTATTGAATTGATATAGTAGGATGTCCATAAGAAATTATGGGGTTTATGGACCAAAACTGCTCAAGTGTTGGCTGTTTTATATAGTATAACGTAACAGACCAAATTTCTCTCCAAGGCTCTCAACTCAACTTTGTTTGTTTGTTTGTGTTTAATTTCTAACAGCTGTTGAAACAGACCAGGAAATATCTTGGATGCTAAGCTCTACTGGATAAAATGAGAAAACTGTGTGGATTGTTATCACTACAAAATCATGGTTTTCTATTAACAAGACCCGCATTTCTGTTCAGGAATGTTCCCAGGAAACCACCTCCCCATTCCCCTAGCATCAAGGCTCCACTGTAGGAATTAGGTAGTTGAATAGGGGGGAGGAGAAAATGTGGACTTGGACTCTTGGTTGACTCTAAATAGTGTTGGGTAAATCATTTAACCTCTCTAGTTTGAGTCAAATAATGAATACAGATAATCTACCCTAAAATATAAATGAGATAGTGCCTGCGGCACTGCCTAGCACAGTATTTGACACTGAATTCTTGCTCGAATAAATCAAACCTCCCTTCCTCCCTCTCTTCCCTTCTTCTGTGCTCTGAATCTCCAAACTGCAGGGACATGGCAAGGAAGATCGTGGCTCTCTGGGCCACAAGCATACAAGCATTAACACATATTTGGAAATCATTTCTGCCCAGAGCTGCTTTAGTCACCCAGGAGGTGCTCACTTCTACCTTACGGACCAATGGTGCAGGGAATGTTCTCAAAGCCCGGCACCATCCTGTCCAGAAAAGTCCTAATTGAGGCCCAGTCAGTGTGTGCAGTTACTGGGGAGCCCAGCGGCTGAGTAACACAACTTGTCTCAATAGTATTATCCACCACTTGCAAAACATTCGTGGCCCCCAGGAAGCATTACTCCCTTCCTTCAAAATCTTCACTCACAACTTATTACCCATAGAGAACCCCCAACTCCATGAAGCGTGTATTTTTTGCACCAATGTCATTTATATTTGTTGAATGCCTTTTTGTTTATTCCCTTCTTAAATCAAAAAAACCTCACATGCTGTTCCAGATTCTGACTTGGCTCTCATTAAATGTTCATCAGTATTAAATATTAAGGCACATCGTTTTCTTACAGAAGAGAAAAGAGACGCTGTGCTCACATGTTTTGGAATAGTGGAGGGGGCACTGCAGGAGCTGGAAAGAGACTGGCCTGAGTTTAAAACCTGACACTGGGACTTAGTATCTTCATTTCTGCGCAAATTGCTTCACTTCAGCAAGCATCAGCTTCCTCCCCTGTAAAACGGGCGAATAACCCTCATTAAACTACTGGGTTGTGTTTCTCGCGTGTTGCAAGAAAAAATATATATAACGTGTCTAACACCTTGCCTGGCACAAAGGAGACCCTAAATAAATGTTCACTTTTATTTATGATTCTCTACATTGATCTGGCCCTAGAGATACTTGCTACTAAATACCACCGGAATTTTAGGATCATAGAGGATTTGTATTGCCAGGGATAAGGCAATATATATTTTCACAACACTGATTAAAATATTCTTTTCAGGAACAGGAACTGACCTTTTTTTAGTTATCTAGTTGATGTTTTATTTAGGAAAAGTTTTTTAAATGGATATAAAAGGATGAGAGAGTGAAGAGATAGGGTATCTTCTGACACCTCCTTGTCACTGGTGTAGATGAAAAAGAATGTGACTTTCAAAGCTATTGTTATACTGATTAGAAAGCCCATTACAGAATGAAAAGCACAGATTTAGGTTGTATAGAGATGTTCCAACTGTAGGAAACTGTTCCAACAATTGTAGGGTTTTCTTCTTATTCAGGGTTACGGACATAGTGGTACCATTAGAAATGTCACTGCTTTCCATAGGGCTTAAACCTAGGAAGGGGAGGGGACTCAAATGTGTGTTTATAGTTCTCAGATAGTAAGGTAGTCATTTTATAGGGCCTTCGTTCTGAAGTCTCATGCACACATCAAGCTGTAACAGGACCTGCTTTGCTTCAATTGCTAAGGAACCTCTCTCTTAATGCTGGGGTAGCGCACTGGCCTTTGAAATGGCGCATGTTTCAGAATTATGTTCGGAAGCCAGAATTTCAATGGAGCAATTTGTGGGCCCCACACGTAAGCCTTTATGCACGGGCTGATGACTTCCTCAAACACATGTCTGTTAAATTGGTTTTGAAAGGAGCAATGTTCCGTTTTCCAGCATATTTATAGATCAGTAATCATTCTTCTGTACGAGCAATAGTGTTTTTTAGAAATGTGCTTATTAAACAATATCTTTCTTATTAAAATATCTTCCCTTTTATTTTTTATTGTTATATAGTTGTACATATTTTTGGAGTACTTGTGATATTTTGATACCTGTAATTCGTTCGTTGATGGACAATTAGGTTGATTCCTATCTTGGCTGCTGTGAATGAATAGTGCTGCAATGAATATGGGAGCACAGCAATCTCTTGTATATACTGAACTTTCATATTATAAATTTCATTCACAGTACACAGCAGATTTTCCTCATGCATTGTCCTTATTGGAATAACTTCAGTGATATTTAGGTTCTCAGCGTCTTCTTTGGAAAAGCACAGATTGAACTAGTCCTTAGAGGAGAGAGAAAGATATATATGGCAGACAACACAATTTTAAAGGTCACACTTAAAATTCTGTGAATTCATGAAGAATTCAATACTTCCTGGGGTATAGTTGGGTAGATATTAAATTTTAATTTCCAGTGAGAAAGTAATGTCTGAGTTTGACTCTTGAGAACTTACAAGGCAAGGAAAAGCAATTGGTAAAAGGCTTTAAAGTCTGCCAAATATCGCAAGTGGCCAGAAATACTGGAAAGGGCATGAACTTAAATCAGAAGAACTGAATTTAGTCCTGGCTGAAGCATTTGTTAATCATGCGACGCTGAGCAAGTCACTTAACTTTTTGGTCCCTCTGTTTACAAGTTTGGAAAACTGGGATGATTATTTCTGTCCTGTCTACCCCTCGCCCCCATGGTTGTTACAAGAATCATGATTCATGTGAAGAATCTTTGTGGCCAAAAAGTGCTAGTCAAATGTAAGGCCTTGGTATGGAATGCCCCTAATTTAAGTTCTGTGTTCTTTCTGAGGACAAAGATTGTATTTGAGTCACAAACATTATATAGGTCCTGAACAAGTAAGTGAAGGAACATGTTGCATAAATTTGGACCGAAAAATACTGGGAGGTAATTCTCCCACTGCAACTTTCTATCAAGTTGTTTATTATGTATTTTTCCTAGAATCATAAAATATAACTCTTTTTTTCTTGTTTACCACCTCAACGTACTCATGTGGACAGTTCTCCCTTTATGCTAACTAACTTGATTACCTTGTGAGAACCTTTAAACTGAGTAGGTGAGGATCTGTTGTGGAGGAGAAGTCCATTCCTACGTATTTTAAACGTATTTCTAAGTGTATCTGGTGTTTTTAGACATCAGAATGTAGATGCATCAAAGCTTGTATGGTATTAAGTGTTACAACACACAAAATAACAGCAACAACTTGGTCTCACAACCCTGAATTCTTCAATGATTGGATAGCATGTTTTCTTCCTTAATTTTATTGGAAAGGGAAAATATTCTTTCATGTGGCATCACTGCTTCAGCTGCTGACCTATGGGGGGAAAACTTAGTCCTATGGAAGCTTCCATTCTTTCATATCAGCTGTGATTGGTAACACTGGGTTGAGTATTGTTCACGGTCCCTTCCAGAAATGCAATGATGTTTGAGATTATGATAGATAACAGATGATACAATATATCCATATCCATGAAATTGTTCCTTAATAGTTAATAAATGAACTAATTAAACTAAAAGTTCCAGGCACATACAAAATAATTGCACGTATATAAACTGTTCTATACATTTAATCAAGAAAGATACATTTTTAAGAACTGGGCATCATTATCTGCATCTAATTTACCTTTTAAAAATTAGAGCTTTGATATTTTATACCTGACGTCAAAACACTGAAATTTCTAATTACTAAACTTTTTCATTATAATAAAATTTTAGAGCATTTAATAATTAATATTCTCTTATATTCATTGGAAAAGAACTTTTAGAATATAGTTCTTCTTTTCCAAAAATTATAAAAATGAGAGTTTCATAGTAAAAAATGAGAGGGCTTGAACAAATGTTTCTAGGTCCTGAACAAGCTCTTTTCTTAGTCTCTCTTTTTTTCAATGACTTGAACTTTTCAATGACTTTAATACCTTTTAAGTTAAGAAAGAAGAATTAGAGAGAATAATTCTCATGCATCACACCTAAGGCGGCGCCAAACCCTTTGCTACCATTTGTTGGTCTCCCTGCTTGCTCTGGCGCAGTGGTCTAAGGTGGTTTAGCTCCCACAGTGGGTGCGTCTTGCTGATCCCTCGGGCCCAGAAGCTGCTTTATTGAACTGCAGTGTAATTCCAAAGCCCCATCTTGACCATGGGGGTTGGAATTAAGACTAGGATAGAAGGGAACCCTCAGTGGCTGAATTGGCTCTAATTTTACAGAAATAGTGAAAGAAAACATTTATTTCAGGGTATTAGTGGGGCCCTGAGTAGTCTTAACTGTGTTTCAAAGTGGGTTTTTGTTTTTTGACCAGAGTAGCGCAGTTGTCTGAAGGTCTCTGGAACTCAGTATTTCTCTAGAGGCCAGGTAACCTCTCTGAGCCTGAAGGAATAAATTATAACACACTTGGGTCAGACTGTCTCCCTCTTTCCCCCGGGTCTACTTTCATCCTGATTGCAACACTAGGGGACACACCAGACACTCACTAGAGGGCAGCAAGGGGTCACTGCAACCAATTCTTTAGGAATTTGCTGGAATGTGTTATGTGCTTTGGGGGAAAGAAAAAGCCTAACGGTTTTTAAAAGTTTACTCCGTGCTACTTCCGTTAAAAATACCATGGCGTCAGTAATCTCTGTATGTGACTATGTGTGTTTCAACAAAACTTGAATAAAAGACAAATAGAACCCCACCACCATAATGAAAGAAGCCTGTCAGCACCAAGGAACTCATCTGCCATGCTTCCTGGACACCGCTGCGTACCTACGAAAGTGCAGGTGCTCGGGGGACCTCTTCTGTGTGCCCATGCTAGGAATCGAGCCACCTCTGAGTGGATCTGAGGGGAGGAGGCCTACAGACCAGCCATGAGAAACAAGGAACAATGATATGGCCTCTCTAATAAGCGGGGGTGGCTTGCAGACAGTGGACAGCAGGTGAGGTGAGGAGGTGCTCATCTCCAGCGCACGAAGATCTCGAGTCCTCCAACCCTGTACAGGGTGTCGGTTTGCAGGAAGAAATATCAGTCACACTATCTTCTCGTACGTCTCCTGAGGAAATCTGGGCAAGGGGTCATGAGCATCTTGTTTTGCAGTTTCATGCTGTGAGAGAGGAGCCTGGCACCTCGTTGCATGTGGCACATTGGAGGAAGGACAGTGAGCAGTTGGACAAGGAGAAGAACTTTATGAGATACCATGAGGGGAGGTGGCGAGGGCACGATGGGGACAGGAGAGAACAGTGGTTTGAGTCATCATGCACCACGCTGCGAGCATCAAAGGCAAGAAACCACAGTCTGTGGCAGAGGAGAACATTCAGGGCTGTCAGGGAAAATGATGAGTCACCCCAGGACCCTTCTCAGGAAAAGGGAGGCTTAGGCTTCAGGAGTTGCTATAGTTTTGCTGGTGAGGCTTGAATATGAACGTTATTGCATTATCCCTTTTATTGTTACCATATTCCTTTGAACGTATCCCGCAGGACAACATGAACTGTACAACCTGATTTACAATTAACAGAAAAAAATGCACCTTAATCCCCAGATTTCACTATCAGATGTCCAAGGAGGATAACTATAACCTACCATTGTAGAATTTGCTTTTAACCCAAATACTGCTGGAAAAATATTAATCTCAATCTCAGTTTTTCTCTATGTGGTCATATGGAGAATTCTTCCATTAGAATCATTAAGGGTAAAATTATACACTAATAACTTTAGGAGGAAGGATTTAATAAGGACTATAAGGAAAAGATAGAACCAAATGTTAGGGGAACACAGAAAAGGGGGGAAATCACTTTTGGCCAGAGAACCAGGGAAGGTTTAATGGAGAAAATGGCATTTGAACCAGTTCTCAAAATATAGGTAGGATTTTTACAAGCAAAGTTCTGGGAATAATATTCTAGCAGAAAGGAACAGAATAATTAATCAATACCGCCTTGACTAGTGAAGACAGACCGATGGCTGTAATATTGGCAAAGAAGTTAAAGCCAGGTTATAAAAGGCTTTATGCAGGGTGTTAAGGAGTTTGAAACTGATTCAGTGGTCCCTCTGGGCAGGCAGGCACCTGAACAAGCTGCGTGATCGGAATTGCACTTAAGCATAGTTTCCCTGTCTACAGGGCTGGGCTGAGACCAGAGCAAAGATATGTTAGGAAGTGGATGAAATCGCCCGGGTTCGAGGGAGTGTCTGTGACACTGGGCAGTGGCAGTGGGAATACAGGGAGCCAGGGGATGAGTGAAACAGACGTTAAAGAGGAAAGAAGTTGGTTGTTAACTGGAAAATCTTTAAACGTGTTTTATTAATTCTTGTCATTAAGGGAGAAGTTTCTCTCCAAAACTTTGTGTGTTGCAAGCACCTAGGATGTGGCCAAAGACAATCCATCTCCATTGTCAAGGGTCAGTAGTTGACTCAGGGACGGAGATGGGAAGAGTTGAAGATGAGAGGAAAACGTGTCTTGATAACTGAGAGCTCCAAAATGTTACAGATAACTGTGGGGTTTGGATGTCATTGGTAAAAATAAAATAAATTTTTCTTCCTTATTTCTTCTGAAAAAATTCGAACTTACTGAATTATACGTTAACATATTTAATTTATTTTTTAATTTAAATACCATGAGGTTATTTCAATAGGAGGCATCTGATTTTAATCCCAAGTAACAAAAAACAAAATTCAATCCTTGGACTGACTAAAATCAAGTCAAATTTAACTGGTTCAGGATTACATTATTTAAATATTCTGTTAAGGCTGCTAAAATAGCATTCGGTGCTCACTATGTGTTGATTAACCTGAGATGTACTGTAGTATTATATATCAAAGTTTTGAGAATATTTTATGACTGACCAAGTTATGAATTTTGCTTTCCATTCCTTATTTGAAATGTCTCAACCATATGAAACGCCGTTCTTTTTTACCGTAATGGAATTTTACATGCCAGGTTTAAGAAACTTAGAATTTTCTACATGAGTTTTCCTTTAACTGTATCATTAAGTTTCCCATCTGGCAACAGAAATGACATTTTATTTCTGCTATTTGAGTAATCTGCTTCCAAACAGGAAAAGCGAGGAATAGAACCAACAAGCCTGTGACACTTACCTTTGGAGCAAGACTTGAAGCCATTTAAATCATTGCCATATGATGCTGTTTGGACCGTAATTGCTATCATAATGAGATGCAGGGAGAACAGAAGGCCCCAGAGCCAAGAAGAACAGAGCTTGGAAGAGTCCAAGTCCCATCACTTTGGCCATTCCTACAAATTGTATTCAGAAGATATTTGACCTGCCCCACGTAGTTAACAAATTGAACAGCCCAACTGTGCCTCATGTATATTTTCTGCTTTTCCAATATTAATAGATGCATATCTGTTATGTTCCAATTGCTCCGTGAAAAACACTTCTTAGCTACCTGCCTCTGCCTGTTTTCCGTCATGGATCAGTCTTACTAGACCTTATCAATAATTTAAAACAAAAATATGGAAAGCAGTAATGAGGCCCCCGTAGGCATTACACTGTCAACAGGAAAAATGAAGACATGGTAATGAGGAAAGCCTGAGTCTGATTACTGGCGGAGGGATAAGTTCTCATTCTTTTGTGGTGCTGTATCAGCCGCAATCACCTCCCCAAATAGTGCTTCAGATCGCAAACAGCTTGGAGCTAGCTGGAGGTCTTCCTCATCTGATTCTCTCTTGTTATTCCATGTTTTATCGTAGTTAAAGAAATACGCACTTGATCTTACCAGTGCAGCCAAGATCTTTCTAGAGATATTTCTCCAAGCCTTATGGTGACTCTGAGTAGCTGACAATGCTCTGTTCTCCCGGTCTCTTCTCCCACCATCCACCCACAAGAGCCCGCTCGGAGAGCATGGGAATCTTCACTGGCCTTTCGTCTATGCGAGTGAATTCTCCGGTTTCTTCCTCCAAACTGGAACTTGCAATCGAGAGAAGGGGGAAGATAAAACTGAGAGAAGGCGGTTAAAAGGAAACCAATGAAAAATACGTTGCAAGCTTGAAGAGGCTGATAAAGGATTTTTTTTAAAAGCAAAAGAAAATAATATAGTCCTGATGCATAGGTCAAATGAAGAATGAATGCAGCATGAGAATAGGGTAGAGTTTCAGATTTGTCAAAAAATATGCCTAAAATACATGTTACACATTCTCTCCATGAGATGTAATGAAGGTGGGAGTTTCAGAAGCAGAGGACACCTCAAGGAGCAGGCAAGCTGAGGTTACTTCTTTTTACCTCAGCATTGCTAAGATTTGAACCTCCTGAATGCTGGTTATTTTTTCCTGGGGAGAGCATAACTTTCAGTGAACCAATGAATGGTTTTAAGGTGTCTGCAGAGAGAAGGAAGACTGAGTCCATAGTAACGGCTGTATTATGATCAACAGTGCTATTTTGTTTCTTCCCCAAAGTTCCTGTTTATGTCTCACAGCCTTTATATTGTCTTTTCAAGAACTCAGCCATTTGGCCAGTGGCCATGGTAAAATTGCACCGCTAGCAAGTATAAATACATCCCATCAGTGGACACATTTTGGGTATTCTGCTTAAGCTCAGTGTTTCATTTAAGGCATCATATGGTTATAGGTGCACAGAGAGCATTATTTAAGAAAGAATGATTTACTCAAAATAATGTCCAAATACTAAGCTACAATACAGAACAATTGTCAGTATCATTAAGAAATTTGATTCACATTGATTAAAAAAAAACCCAAAACTATCGTGTGCTGTATCATTTACACATTAATATTTAATTCTGAGCATCTGTCTCATGTCCAGAAAATTATATGATACTTTTTGAGAATGAGAAGGAAGGAAAGGAAGGCGGTCAGAGGGAGATCCGGGGAGAGAAAACACATGGCTTCTGCCAGCCTTCCAATTTTCTCGAGCTACTCTGTACCAAACCTAAGTAATGTAAATTAGCAAATACTATTATTAATAAAACTTTTTTTAAAAGGTGGCTGTGTTATGCAGCTTACATATCTAAATTATTCCTTAAATCAGTGAGATAGATATTACTTCTATTTTAAAAATTAGAAAAATAAGGGGGACCAAAAGGTTAAAAAATTTGCCCAAGGTCATGTAGCCCATGAACGAATGAGCTGAGATTCTTCCAAATCTGTCTGACTCCAAAGCCCGAGCTTGCTGAATGTCTGCTCTCTACTGCCTTCCACGATGGCCAGAAGCTCCTCCAACAATAGGCCCACCAAAAAGGAGGGACACAATTTCCTATTACACTTACGCAAAGAATCTTGCGTGCCTAAAATAAAAAGATTTACTCTATGCCATTGGTTGAATTAGTATAACTGTGAAGATCAACAAGTTCAGAAATGCTTTTTATTTTTAACAAAATGACAGGGTATAAAACTTGGAGAATCTATGATTGTTTTTCCAAGTGCACGTTTAAAATTTAACAACGTAATTGTTTGTCTTCTTTTGGACTACTGATTTTCCTATTAATATCTAAAATAAAACATTTTTAAAGTATCATTTTCGTATCTCCCAAACATTATATCAGTATTTTGAATATATATCCACTACCAGATTCTTACATTTTATAGTTGCAAGAAGTTAATATTCCAAGTGGAACGATTCAATGGTGTGATTCAACTTGGGAAAAAAAAGCACACGATAAAGCAATCATTTGTGATAAATCACTGACATTCTGCTATCATGGCCAGGCCATTATTTTCTTATAGTAGACAAAAAACTGAATGCAGCAAACCAGAATTATATTCCATTTAATATTATTTGCAACAATGATTAACCAGGGTGTCTGGGGCCCTTATATAAACAGCTGTTTCTTGTATTTTGCAGGTGATAAAACCTTTTGGTTTGGCAACTTGCAGAGAAGCCATTAGATCCAACCCAGTGCCACCGGAATAACCGAGGCCTGTTAGGCAGGGTGCACCTACCAATGACAATAGGCGAGGGATAGGGTGGATTAAGGAAAGGGCTTGGATGTGAGGTTCAGAATCTAACCACTAACCAGAAAGGACATACAGGAGCTCAGAGCCTCCAAGAGGCATAAGGACGTGTCCGAAATTACTTATTCATTTATTTCTTGGTTTGTCTCTTTATTCATTTATTTCTTTATTTTGAAGAGTGAATATGTTTTAAATAATTCCCTTTTACTCTTCTGAAATATTACTTCTGATGGAATGACAGGCTTTAAATTTTTGGAAGTCTATGGTGTCCTTAATGAAGTACCACCTATAATAAGTAATCACAAATGTGTGCTTTTTTATCAGGCATAAGAGATCTAGAGTCTTCCACGCTAAAGGTTTTTACAAAATGCAAGAAGCAGCAACAAACAGGATTGATATTTATGTTAACATTAAATCCAATAGTCAGCATTCTAGACTTTCCATATCAGTGTACATATCACACTTTATTTTTTCATGTTAATTTTCTGTCTCTCCTAATAAACTTTAAGATCTGTAAGGAAGCATATTTGCAAATTTAAATATATATATTTAAAAATTTATATATAAAATAGAATATATATAAAAAATAAAAATAGAATATATATAAAAAATAGAATTCAGAATATATGAAAAATAGAATTCAGCATCACATGTCATGCTGAATGCCAAGGAATTTACTAACAACACTGAGCGTTTCTTGAAGAATTTATTGACAGTTTCTTTTTGCCACCAAGGAATCTCTGAGCCAAATTTTAATTTCTTCAATTTTTCTTTAAGATTTACCTCTTCATATTTTATTTTAAAATCATTATCATAAAGACGTATGCTGAAGAAATCCACTTTTCTATCTCCTATTGTGTGAGGGCTCTTCTGTGGCAATATTTTACTATTGTTCTCCCTGCTTTACTCAATGTATTAAAAGGAAGGAGATTCTGCAGTACAGGAATACTTAAACAATCAATAAAATGCATTCCCCAGCAATAATAATGTGATGGAGTCACTGCAGTTTGAATAGTGACCTTTTCATTCTTTGTGGAGATAACCTTTATTGATACCATTAACCAGATGAAACACAGGTTTGATGCAGCTCTTTTAACCACTGAGCTTAGTATTGATTGAGAAGCAGAATCTGAGGTTTCGTTAGTGTTGAGTTGTTTACCAAAATAGGAGGTACTTTCCTCCCCTTTTCTCTAGCCCCTACAGTTAATTGGTTTGTTTTCTTTTTAATTTTGTTTTTTTGTTTTGTTTTGTTTTGTTTTTACCAGCAGTGAACACAGAGGAGAAACCAAGGACATTTTCTTACTTTTGCTCTGTTACTATGAGCAAAAGCTACTTAATTAAGTAAAAGAGTATTTTCTAAATGCTCATAAGGGTAGAAGCATTTTATATTAGCAATTTTGGTATGGCATAAGTAGATTTTCCTTTCAGTTACTGTAATTCTCAAGGATCTCTCATTATACAATTCCTCATTAGTGTTTTCCAGTTCAGAAAGCTTATACTTCCACACGTTTATGTTTAAACAAACCATTTAAACAAACCATTGTCCTGTGAAAGATAAATGTTATTAGAGAAGATCTAGAGATTTTTGCCTATTGGCACAAATGGTTGATTACCTTTGAGAAAGTTTATCTGAATATGCTTCCATGCAATAGAAATGAAATATTTTTTAGCCTTTTATGTAAATAACTTAACATAGGAATCAAACCTAAAGTTTTAATTCCTAAAGCTAATGTTTCGATGAAAGCCAATTCTTAAGCCGAATACACTATATATAACTAGAACAAGAGATGTTTAGTGAAAGGTAGCTATTGCTTAAAACTGTGCACGTTAAGTTAATTCGGTGAGCCTAACTTGAGAATAATTCTGTTTATGATGTGTGAGTTGGATTGTGCAGTGAGTGGAATGGTAAGTTTTTTGTTTTGATTGATTTCTGAACTAAGTTTAGAGCATGTAAGTGTAATCTGGGCATTCAGAATGAGTAATCAATGTTTAGCAAATAAGCAGTAGGAAAAATGGATGGAAAGATTTAGGTCCATGTATGAAAAGATTTTTTGAGAGGGGTGGAAAAATTCTTCAGCTTGAAAAGTGTTTATATATTCCCTTAGGTCTCCAGGCACACTAGTAGTTTAAATAAAGAGCTATGGGCATACGCCACTCTTTATTAGCAAGCTTCTGGTAGCTTAAGAAAGAATATAATTAAATAAAAAATTAATATTAATTTTCAGTTTCAGAAGGACAAAAAGCAACAAAATAACTATGGAAGGCAGATAGAGAGTAAGAATGGACATGGGTGCTTATCATAAAAAAATAAACTCTCTAATTCTAGGTTTCAAAGACAGGGACCAGCTCTTCAGATGGAAGGTGCATTGTTTTAAATCAGTCATAGGCACTCTCTTTTAAAACATGAAATCTCACATACAGCACAGTTCTTTGGTAATGACAACTGAGAGCTGAGGAGAAATACATTTATACTCCATTGCACTGTTTGTTTCTTCTTTTGTTTTTTTAATTTTTGGGTGTTGTGTTTTTTTTTCTTTGCCAGCATGAGTTTATTTCCACCCTTATGAATTATGTTGTGCAAACATTAAACCTGTTTATCCATTGTAGTTTACCGTTAGTCGGATTTCTTGTACTTCACAATCTGTTTTCAGTCTAAAGTAACATCAACAAGGTGATGCAAAATCAAAATATTCAAAGCCTTGGGGGGAAAAGTCATCAGGATACTATCCCTATTTTCTAATCCTGAATATTGTGATTGAGCCATCCTTTTATGTATAGAAGAAGGAAGTGGAGATGGGGTGGGAATCAGAGAAATGGACACAGAAAAGAAAAGATAGGGAGGAGAGAATAACAAAAACATTGGAAGGAGAGTTTGGAATTTTCTGTACTTGCATAGAGGTCTAGGATGCAGTTTAACACACCGAAAACACTGCTTACTCCTTCGCCACCCAGCACTTCTAGGTCCTTAGAATTGAACTGTTCTTTTTAGGTCAGCAGTGTTCAGATCCTTGCCACTCAAAATG
Organism: Avahi laniger; assembly: GCA_963575035.1. Taxonomy (NCBI): domain Eukaryota; kingdom Metazoa; phylum Chordata; class Mammalia; order Primates; family Indriidae; genus Avahi; species Avahi laniger. The sequence continues at coordinate 57,365 of CAUYSK010123358.1, forward strand.
TGGCTGTTTGACTAGCAGCCTCACCTGGGAACTTGCTTAGGGATTCAGATTCTTAGATATCCATCTCATCCAGCCAGACTCAGGATCTGCATATTTAAGTAGGTCCCCAGCTGATTCTTAGGCATGTTAAAGACTAACACGGCCCCGCATCTATTGGCAGAATGCGCACTTGTTCCTTGGAGACTAAAGACTGTGAACAATAAAACATAGAGGCTGGGCATGATGGTTCATGTCTGTAATCCCAGCACTTCGTGAGGCCAAAGTGGGAGGATCCCTTGAGACCAGGAGTTTGAGACCATCCTGGGCAATATAGTGAGACCCCATCTCTACAAAAAAATTTTAAAAAATTAGCTGGTGCAGGCCTGTAGTCCTAGATACTTGGGAGGCTGAGATGGGAGGATCACTTGAGTCCAGGAGGTTGAGGCTACAGTGAGCTATAATCATACCATTGCACTCCAGCCAGGGAAACAGAGAAAAACCCAGTCTCAAAAGGAATGAAAGAAGGAAGGAAGGAAAAGGAAAAAAGCATGGAGTGTGAAAAACAGAAGAAAAATCTTTTGAAGTGAAAGCATAAATAAGAGGAAATATAAAATTCCCCTTTTATGCCAAGTGCTTGCTACTGGGGAACAAACCACTAAGATCACTAATTAGCTCTGCTTGAGAATAGCAAATTACACTGGGTCCACCTACCTTTCACTGCTTCTCAAAGTCAAACAAAGACTTTCTCATAATTTTAGTGTTTAACAATACAGTCATATGCCCCATAATGACATTTAGGTCAATGACAGACCAAATATAGGATGGTGGTCCTATAAGATTATAATACTGTATTTTTCTGTGTTTAGATATGCAAGTATGTACTACCGTGTTATAGTTGCCTACAGTATTCAGTATAGTAAGATGCTGTACGGGTTTGTAGCCAACGAGCAATAGGCTACACCATCTAGGTTTGTGTAAATTCACACAACGACAAAATCACCTAATAGCGTTTTGTCAGAACATATCCCTGTCCTTAAGCAATGTATGATTGTGGTTATATTATAAATGGTGTGTGTTTATCCTTACTAGCTCAAGTCTTCAGGTGATAGTATTTCAATGTTTTGGTTTTGAATAAACTTAAATTCTTTTCCACATTGCACTGCTCCCAACTGACCATTTTTATATAGATACATCTCTTTGAGATGCACAGTTTAGTATGTATGTGCTAGGTGACCATCATGCACACATACAACACGCAGAGACACACATACACCCCACATGTTCACACGGGAGTGCTTCCTCACCTTTATCACATACCCTAAAATTACAGCATAGTTTACGGAATTCCTTTGGAAGAGAAAGGCTTGTCTATATGGCCCAACGCACTGAAAACTTGCACAAAGAATCCCCAAAACAGCAACAAAACCAACCTGAGTATCTAGGAGGGAGGAAGGAGAAAAATGACACCTGTTTTTTGACATATAGAGTGCCACAGAGATGCAAGCTACTAAAGAAAAAAGAAAAACTTTTAAGATTTCAGTAGCATATTTTAGTTAGGGTAGTAGTAAATCTTTTCTAGCTGATGTTAACAAGTGTCAGGTATGATTGTAGAGAGAAGGAGAGGCTCTTACCAAACTATGACATTCTTGGTCAGAGTTAAACTCTGTTATCCTTGTTTTTGTCTGGTAAATGATCCTCTGATGTGTGAACTGGGGAATATGGTATGTGTTTGTATATATAATGCTACAATGCTTACATTATTAACTTTTGTTTATAACTTGGCTCTTGGAAATAGCTGTTGAGAAAAAGAATTGTTCTAAATTTGAAAATCTTGAGATAGTCTGAACATACAGCCAAAGAAATGTACCAACTCCTGAAGAATCATCTTTGCTTTGAAGAAAAGATAAACAGTTCTCTTACAAGGTGGGAAAGGTGTCAAAGAGATTCATCCTCAGTCTCAGAGAAAACAGACTGTTTAGACGTGGCTGCTGAGCCATGAGCAAAGTGAAGTGAATTGTCATGATGACCTGCAAACATGTTAGAGCAAAATGTTAGCAATAAAAATAAAATAATTAAAAATAAAGATGAGAACAAATGAGAATAGCATAGCAAATACATTTTTTAAAAATATAAGATTGAATAAAAACAATCTGTAAATCTAAAGTCTTCCACACGTACCCGGTGTTATGCATTATATAAGAACTTAAGGAAAGCATAAATTGAGTACTCATGAGCTCAAAGGTAGAGTGATAAAACAGCAGAAAAAGTGCTTCTGAGTTGAGTGAGGAGGCCAAATGGAAACTAAAAAAGACCTTTATAAATCTAACAAATAAATTAGAATCAAGAAAGATAGACACAACTAAAGATGAGTTCACAGGTATGGGGAAGGAAAAACTTCCTTTCTCCTCTCTTAGGGTCTCTGGTTGGCCCTAAGAATCAAACTGGCAGAAAACAGAGTAGCATCTCTTAACCTCAGCTACTGTAAATTCAGCAAAGATACTGGCATTAGTAGACACTACAAAGCATTGATTAACGTGATTAGACATCGCAGAGCCCAATTTATGATGAAAGACGGGGATCTATTCGACAAGACTTTTTATTGCTTAGTGGTCATATAGGGATGATGAAAAATACACTATTCATGTTGAAATAGTCATATCCTTATGAAAAGGCAATGATTAAATGGTATTTCCTGAATAAGCAATAAAAAGTGGAATGGATATGAGGGAAGGCAATTCACATGTGATTATCTCCTGGCAGCTTCTCCCACATGGGTGAGTTTAGGGTCACTGGTGTGATTTATCCATTCATTCAAACCAGTAAACATTTATTAGGAACTCATTTTGCTAAGCATCTTGACTCTCAGTAAGGTTATCATTGCACCTATTTTTCTTAGCCACTTGATAAGTCGTATAACTAAGTCCAAGGGTTTAAGGATGAAGGAGAGAGATTTTATGATGGAAGAAGACACATTTATTGTTTTGCTTGTTTGTTTATCTTTAACGGTCAACAGATTTAGTAACTAGCAAAAATTGGAGTAAAGGAAGATGATTTTTTTCCACAAACACATTTGCGGTTGTACATATGTATGGGTGCAAGTATGCATAAATACGGACAGACATAGGTAGCTATCTGGGTGGATGCACAGCAAACTATTGATACTGGTTAATCCTTAAGAATAGTATTGGTAAGGGTTGAGAGGGTAGGACTTTAAATGTTATATACTTATAGACTTATGTATATTACTTCTGTATTGAAAAGGAGTTAAAATAATATGAGAAAAATGTCCAACTTCCTTATATTTGGTTTCTTTGAAGCTTGTGCATTGGTTTAATAGCCCAGCACTAATGGGCAATTTGTTTTCATTATTTTCTGAACCACACTGTGTGTCTAGGAACTGTCAAAGAATACAGACCAAGGAGATGCCTCCCTTCTTTATTTCCAGCATTCTGTCTTGTAAATTCACTCTTACTGTGAAAATGACAGTGTAGGGAATCAACTTTATACTCGTGGGGGAAATCATCTTTCTTCTTTATAAGCTGAGGAAGCTTGATCCTTAATGTGTTTGGGGAGCTCAGATAAACTTAATATTTAAAAATTATTAAATACAATGTGGTTTGACATTTTATATCTGATGCTTTTTCCCCTAGGAAAATTCTAACGGTCTTCCTATTATACACTAAAAAAATTAAGTGCCTTCCTACTGCCTATGTTTGTATTCTCGGGAGTCTAAAAATCATTACTGTTGTTACCATGAGAGTTGTTTTTTCAATAACTAGCTGTTTTAATTTCTTTATGATACAACAGATATCCTTGCAACCCTCAAAGATAAATAAACCTTAGCAAACTGAAAACATGCGGGACATAATTATCTCACAGAATAGTTGAATTTCACATCCGAAAGAAACTTCAGGGTAATCTTACTAAATCCCCTTATTTTATATGTAGGAGAAAACTAAGCCCCTGTGAAGTGAAGTGTTTTGTCCAAGGTCACACAGCTAGTTGCAGACAGAACCAGGGTTGAAAATCTGATTAATTTTGGCTGATATCTCCTGTGTCCCTGGGAATGTTTGCTTTCCACGCTCTGCCCATTCTTCCCTTCGTCTACCCTAGTAAGGAAGCTTGTCATGGGAGGAGGAACACCTTCCCCTCAGAAAAGTGCATTGAGATGTGATTCAGTTTGATGTTTATTAATATTGACTTACTGATGGCTACATTGAATGCATTGAAGAAATAAAACCTGTGCTTATTTTTAAATAATCAAAATAGCTCAGGGACACCCATCTACTACCATATTTTTTTTATTTTATAGCCAAGATGTTTATGCAACTACATTATTTTATACGAGAGACTAGACACTATACATCTGCATATTAGGGTTCTTCAGAGAAATGGAACCAAAAGAATATTTATAGATCCATAGAAGGAGATTTATTATGAAGGATTGACTCACACAATTATGGTGGCCAAGAGGTCCCATGGTCAGCTGTCTGCAAGCTGGTGGTGTAGCTCAGTCCAAGCCCAAAGGCCTGAGAACCAGGGGAGCCAGTAGCGTAAGTCCCAGTCTGAGTCCGAGGGCCTGAGAACAAGAACCAGGAGCACCAATGCTTGGGGACAGATGATGGATGTCCCAGATCAAGCAGAGAGGGCATCCACCCTTCCTCTGCCTTTTGCTCTGTCCGTATCCTCACTGGATTGCATGATGCCCAGCTGCACTGGTGACTGCAATCTTCTTTACTCAGGCTACTGATTCTGAGGCTGATCTCTTCTGGAGACACTGTCACAGACTCACCCAGAAATAACGTTTTACGAGCTACCTGAGCATGCCTTAACCCTGTCAAGCTGACATGTTAAATTACCCATCATAACCTGTTATCTGTGACTGTTTTATAATGAAGAAGCATTATCATTTTTCACTTGTTTGTATAATTTTTTAATAAAATTAACTACAGGACAAAAATAATCAATATAATGTCACAAATAGTTCAGTTGATGTGGCCTTTTTTATTGATTATTGAGTACCTTGTCCACATTGTATAAGAATCCTTGACTTTTCATGTCTTACCTTACTTTAGGAGCTCGTTACTCTAAGACCTCTGACCTCATTCTTGATACTATCATCATCTGAAGGTCAGCATTAATACCTACCTCATAAGTAAGGTGACACGTGTCCAAGTTTACAAGTAAGAGTCATGGTTTTTATCTACAATTTCATTGTAATTAACAATAGCTCCTCCTTTTATTCTCAAAGAGTCAAGGTTTAGACAGTATAGTGCTATCCCACCCATAGTGACTATAAAATATGCTAGAGAAGGAATTTTCCTACTCCAACTGAAAGGCAAATCTCATTATTTTCTCCTGTTTGAGCTATGTCTGCCCTTTTGTTTTCAATGTCATAGTTTTACCTCCTGCCTTCTTGGATTCATTGAAACTGAATTATCCTTCAAACTCCATGTAACTCAAAACTCAGTATTTGACTTGATTGAACTAGGGTATCTGCCAACTCCACTCTCATTCTGGTTTCCACTGGCTGTCCTAGTATTGTGTGAATAGTCTTCCAGGCTTAAAAATAATTAGATTATCAAGAGGAATTTGAGGAAGAGTTTGTGCTTTGCAGGGTAGCTAACCATATAGTTCCATGGAAACCATGCAAATACAATTGTTTGTGTATTGAATCTCAAATATGAACATGCCGATGCCTAGGAAACCTAAACAGTTCTGCCAACAAAATCTCTTAAGATATTGCCAAATTATATTCCAAACAATGTCTTCAAGTCGAGTCACCCACTGTCTGAGTTTAAAAAAAAAAATGTCCAAAATGTATGCTGCCCTCCAAGAGACAGGCGATTGAGTGTGAAGAACATGGGCTTTGAAGGCAGACGAGCATGGGTTCCAATTCTGCTGTCCCTCTTTCAAGTTGTGTGTCTTGTTTTCCTCTCTGTAAATAGAAAATATGTATGAAAAATGTTTTTTATATAATGAAGACTTACTAAATATCAGTTTCATCCAGTTCTCATACTGGATACATTTTCTGTAATGATTTTATAGATATTCTGAAAATAAGTTTGCTTTTCTCACACCTCCCTACCTGTGGAAATTTTTGAAAGTCTTTTGAATCCATCTCTATCTCTCTGTTCCTCCTGCCTAATTTCAAACCATCACAATGTCTTACTTGGGCATGGAAAAGTCTTAGGCAGTCCTTTAGACCACCTGCCCCTGAATTCTCTCTCCACTTAGCATCTAAGAACAAAATATCCCCTGTTTAATATCCCCTATTTAAAATCCTTCAGTGTCTACCCACTGCCTTTAGGATAAAAACCAAACTCCTGAGCGTGGCTTTGCCTAGCTTCCCTCTTGCATGCTTTACCTGTCAGGCTTTGTCTTTCATCCTACATTCCAGCTCTATAGAGCTACTCCAGGTGACCCAAATGTGTTCTATCTCCTATCTGGAATGTTAATCCTCTCCTCCTCCTTCTGCATTCAAATTGCATTTTGATTTCATCTCCTCAAGGAAACCTTCTTTGGTTACTTCCAATCTTGATCCCAAGCTACTTCCATGGTCTCCTATAACCCAGCGCTTATCTCTACAATAGTCTGTAAACAGCTCTCACCTCCAGCAGGTAAGCTTTCTGAGGAAGGATTTTGTCTTTTTCTTTGTACCCAAGCATTTCGCAGATTAAACAGGATCATAAACACAGGCTTCAATAAATTTAAGGAAGGAAGGAACTTTTGCCTTATATTCATAGGGAGATTTGTATTCTGGTTAAAGAAATATTATCATCCATGAAATAAGAATAATGACACAAATTTCATAACCTAGCACAAAGCCATGTCTATAAGGGACAATCAATAAGTATCTGTGTAGCCTGATGTGTTGACTAAATAAATGTCCTTTGTGTACTTAGATTAATATGCAGTCGATACCATAAGAAAAGGGCACTTTTTGTTTTAATGACTTTACATAAAGTTGTTTGCCTCTGAGTGGCACCAGTGCTCAGGCAAGAAATTTCCTCTCCCTGGTGTCCAGGGAGGAGGGATGCTGTGGTGCTCAGGGGAAAGTCATTTTCCTCCTAAAAAAAAATCACCATTTCTCTGTCTTGCCATCAAACAGCCACCTCTCTGATGTGGCTGGACCTGGACTGTTTTGAACCAGTCACATTATCCCACAGTGTGACTGAGCGCCAGGACCCAGAGAGGCTGACTCACTAGAACAGTAATTAGGAAGCAGCAGGACACGAGACAGGGGAGGAAATCTAATTTACAGCTCACTGGGGAGCAGAGCCGAGATAGGAGATTAAATTATCTGCGAGCTCACCTCTCCAAATTTATTTGGTGTCCCCCACTTTTCATTTAGAAAACATATGTTGCAAGTGCAAAGATTTAGCTTTTATTCCTGAAGAGTTGGCAGGTGAGGGCAGCTTCTTAAAATCACCTGGAAAGGATGGAATTAGCTCTGGGATATCTGCTGTTTCAATAAGAGAAACTACTTTAGAGTTTCAGGAAATGAAGAAGACATCCGGAAGCTCTTAAGACCTCTAGCGATTGTGATCACATATGTAGTTAGGAGCATATATCCATGGAGGATATTCTGGCAAGTCGAGAATATTATCTGGCCTTTGTGTTAACAAAATTCAAGGGTTTAGAAGTATCTTATGTAGATACAACTGCCTAGAGCCCAGCTGGGCTCTTTGCTTATATCCCATGATTCCTACCTCCTGAGCTGTAGGGAGATTTGCAATGTCAAGTTGGTTGCAGAAGTGGATTAGTCTTTGCCTTCATGTATATGGACTCAGATTAGATGTTTATTGACTGAGAAGTAGTAGCTCATGCAGGAAATATAATTAATCCATTAAAGAAATTCTGTCAAATGCCTATTTTATACTAGATACTATTTTGCACACTAAGAATAATGTAGTTTTAAAAGCCTAAGTCTTATGTTTCTAATCTTATTTATATCTTCTGATATATTTCTGATGTGATAAAACTTTTCCGAGAGAAGAAATAGTGCATATATTTCAACTAACTATTCAAATGAATGAATGAGTGAAAAAACAACTCAAGATAATTTTGGTTAGTGGAAAGAGCTATGAAGGAACACTAAAACAGGAAAATGGGATAGAGAGTATATGTGGGTGGGAGAATGGTTAGTGAGAGTGGTCGGGAAATCTTTTTTCTGAGGAGGTAGCATTTGAGAAGAGTCCTGATGATGAGAAGGAGATAGTTCTGTGAAAATATGAGGGGGAAACATAACAGTCTAGACAGATGAGATAGCAGGTTCGGAAACTGAGCTGGAAAGATGAACAGGAGCTAAATCATGTAGTACCAGGAGGCCACGGGTAGGTGTGTGGATTTCTACCAAGGGAAATGGGAACCCACTGCAGGGACGAAGCAGGGGAGAGATTAGAAATCATTGGATGATGTGAAGCAAGAGAATAATGGAAAATGGAAAATCATTTGAAGAAATGAAGGAGAGTAATGGTGGGAAACCACTGGGTGCTATGAAGCAGGGGAATGATGGGAAAAATGAGAAATCATGGGTACGGACAGAGGAGTGATGACTCTGGCTGCTGTGAAGAGAATGGACTGGGAGAGGAGATGGACAACAAAGCACATGCTTGATTTGGTTTAAGAGAGTTGGTGCTTGAGATTTTATGTGTATCAGTTCCTTGGAACTGTTAAAAACTTCCATGCCTGCAGTCTCCTCCCAAGCATAGGACATTATCATCTAGTAGCTGTTCATGCGGTCACTACCTTTCACTGCTATCGCCACAGAGCTCTCTGGGATTCTTTGGTAAAAGCCTTCTTCTAGTGTTACTGTAAACCTGAAAACTGAGAGGAGGAGATCAAGAGTTAGAGAATTCCGACTGCCTTGCCTGTGTTAATATAGCCTGCCCTAGAGTTCACCTCTGCTGGCAGTGCTTCTCCCATCAGTGAAATCCAGCACCGTAGGCTCAGCCTTCAGTACATAGTTAACTGTCCCCCGCTAGACTACTTAGGATTCTGAAATTCAGAGCATTCCCAGAGTAGGGCAACCTGGAGCGTATCCAAGGGTCCTAAATATAGAGGGATGAAAGTTTTTAAAAATGGTCGTGAAGTGTTGTGCTATTTTAGATTGTGTTGAGTTCACGTATTGACAGCACATGCTTCCCCTCTGATGGATAGAGACAAACCATGCCATGAATTACAAAGTAGGTTTGAGGGCCTATTTCCTGTGACTTGCACTGCTCAGGAAAATTGCTAGTTCCCTTTTTGCTTAACCTATTTTGAGAGACTTTGGTTCTTGAATTCAATACCCATAATCTATTGTCTGTAGCCCAGCCCACCACTGCTCTAAACAGCCTACTCGTACGTGACTTCGTCACAACTTCTTTCCTTCCTGCAGCCACTCACCTTCTCTGAATCATCTTGACTCATTCCATGTAACCTCTGTGTCTCGTCACAGCCTATGTATCTCCGAGAGCTTTTTTTTTAATTAGTCACTTATTTGCGGTGGTAATTGTTGTCTCATTGTGATTCCCATTGCAGCACTTTTCTCTTGCTAAGAAACACGTGCGTTTTACTTGTATTTCCTCCCTGCTCCTTCTAACAGAGTAAAGGTCAAATGGTCAACATCAAAAGTAAAGCTTAAGAAGTAAAAGGAAACTATGGAATATTTTTAGCAAACCCAACCAAGTAATATGTAAAAATGTGTCCAATGGCATATTAATGTATCTATAAATGTATATGTTATCTATAAATGTACATGTTAATGTCTTTGGCATTTTGCATAGAGCTCAATTAGACATAATTAATTGAAAATGAGAGAACAGAATCTGCTGTTGTTTGAAAAAGCAAGAAGTTTCATTTTCTAAAATTTCTCTCTTAACATTTATGTTTTGAATCTCAGTTGCTTATTTATCAGGGTTGGAAAATTGATATTATACCCATTAATTTCTCAACATTTTGAAAAATATGTTCCAGTAAGTCTAATTGTCATTTTAAATATTACGCTTTGAATAATTACTTAGTCTTAAGTGCATTGCTTTCTGCCAAAGATCAGAGTGAGAATAGATGCCTTAAAAGTAGAGGAGAATACCAAAACCAGACAGTAGGTTTCTGAGTTAAAGAATGGGTAACAGTGTGAAAATGAGTTTTGAATGATCTGAGCACTTTTGCTCATTGTGTGTTTGAATTTCAGGGTGTAAAGTAGATTTTGCATTAACATTTAAGCAGCCAGATTGAACAGGAAGATTAGTAGTGGCCAAAGTCATTTCGGTCTGGTGCACTTCATATTTTGGCTTACCTGACCCAGGTAGGATGTTGTTGAGACTGCAGCAACTCAGTGGACAGTATGTAAATAAATGAAGGGCACATGTTTCAGGTCTGAGAGTGGATACAAACATAGGTATAGAAAATTGGCCTCACTTTCCATCCAAACCCTTTGATTTTATTTGAAAATTACCCATTTTTCTTAAAGAAGCTATTGCTTGTTGGTTACTCTATTCCACATGGAAAGGATGAGATAGGTTTTATAAATGTGCAATAAATATTTGTTAAGTAAATGAATTAACGAATGGAATACATTTCAGAGAGGAAAAAAAATTTTAAATTATTATATGGACATTATCCCTTCAATTAGAAGGAAATAGTTTCTTCATGTGTAAATAGGAAATATATGAAAGACCCCAAATAAAAAGTATTGTGTTTCTTCTCTGTTTCATTTAACAAAATATATAATCAACAATAGTAAAAAAAAAATAAACGTGTGTGTGGTAAAACAAAACAAAACATCCTGACAAATTGAAAGTGGGGATTTGCGGTAATGGTAAATGTGTTTCTAGTCCAAGAGCCATGTAACCAGTCACTGATAGTGGGTAGAAGACTTACTCTGACACCTGTCACTGTGCCGTTCCTTACTGAACTAGTCCTCTGTAAGGACTAATGGATGTTAGCATCCCCTGAAGAATGGCAGCTCCTGAATCGTACAAATATTCTGGGAAGTCAGCAAAGGAAAAGATGATTTCCTAAATATACAAAGAAATAGGGCATTATAGGGAAACTTAAAATATTAAGGATTTTAAATCCAAGGGAAGTATTTTCTCTGAGACAGTTCTCACGTTCTAATTATGTTACTGCTCCCTGCCAACTCTTTTGAGTTTTGTACAAAGATATAGAGGAAAAAGGTAAACGATTTCTTCATTCTCAGGGATGCTAGTGTAGTGGAAAGAACATTGAACTGGGAGTTGTGAAACCTGGTGATCTGTTAACTGTGGCACTAACTAGGTATGTAAATGACCTTATAAAAATCATATTTTCTCTAGGTTTCAGTTTCCCTATCTATAAAATGAGGGCATTGGGCTAAATTATATTTAAGGTCCTGACGAGCTTTCTATGGTTCTTATTTCTTCTTTGTGTGTGTCTGTGTGTTTCATTTTTTTCTGACTGTTTTTTCTAAATGCTCAAATACTACATTATTTAAGGTATATTTCCTTTTGGGTTTCCCCCGCCTTCCCCTCCTGTCTCCTTCTTCAATATATGGGATAGGAGGATACTGACTAAGTCTGAGAGGAAGGAGGAGAAAGAAAATTAGGTACAGGAAGGGTTTATATCCCTCTCTACAAGAAAACTTAAATATAGCTACTACCGCTTTGAGAGGAATAGTTTATGTCCACACAGCGTTTTCCAGACAAGCTCTGTACTTTTTTGCCAACAAAATTAACTTTAAACTGAAGGCAGTAGACAGACAGTTAAACGAGAGCCGGCTCGGGGAACAGCTGTGCGTAGACAAGACCAGTTACTTATAAGGTACTGTTTTTCACTCATAGGGATCTTCAGGGTTCATTTGTTTCTGGGACAAGTATTCCGTGGACATTTGACCTTTTTCTTTTTTTCCTCCCTCTTCACCTCGATTTTCATAGAAAACATACTCTTTAAAATATTTTAGCTTTTGAGCTGTATTTAGTGTTGCTATTGAAATTTGAAGCTACTTAGATTTTGTTTTGTTTTGCTTTCAGGAACCCAATGGTGGTGGTGGTTGTTTTATCTTAAAGCTCTGTTTAGCTTTGTTCTTTTGTTGTGTCTTGTCATGTATGGTTTTTATGTTTTATTGTTTGGGTTGGATAAAGAGAAAGAAATGCTTTAACATTACAGAATGTGCAGAATGTTCCTGACGGAGTGGGGAGAGGGAGGTTAATGCGTCTTCTTCGTCTCGAAGCATAGAACCAATGAGAGCCAATCAGACGGGAGGACCCCAGTAGGGCAACTCCAGGTGCTTTAACTGATTCAGTTGAGGCCCACGAACCTCATCACAGCTTGGTAGATCCGACCTGGAAAACATACTTTTTAGAATTGAGGTTCTGCCTCCAGTTTGCTTCTATATCTGATTGTTAGTTTTAATCCTTCCTTTATGCTCATTTACTTAAAAAATTTTGGTAAGCCTGCTTTTTGTTTAAATAAAGTTTATCTTAGTTTAAGCTCATCCACCTTAAAGGAGTAACATTCGTAAAAAGAGTGACATTTGGAATAAGATTTTGAGTCATGGAGCTATGGAAGGACTGCCAGAGCAGAAGGGAATAGCCCAAAATGCAGCGAAGGAGACAGAAAGGACCCTGTGTACACACATCATTCTGGGTGCCCCTCCCTCCCCAGGGGCCTGGCTGGCTCATATGTAATATTTGGTGCCAATCAATAAACAGACAATAGAGACAATTAAGGTTTTCAATATATGTAATAAATTTTCCAAAGAAGTGAACTTTACAAGTGTACCACTGAAAACTCCAAAAGTTTTTGGAAGAATGTAGCCATTTCTGGATAATTCTCTTACTGAGATCCACTATATGCTCTGATCTCTCTCTGAGGGGTACTAAATGCAATTTCATGTTTTCTGAATTACTCAGCATTATCGTCATGGATACACACTATAGAATTATTCTGCAGTGCAGTGATACCTTTGGGGTCTATGCTATGGTGTGCAAAGCTATTACTACTCATGACAAAAGGTCATGGAATCACTCTGTTTTTTAAATTCTCGTATTATCTAACGGGACATTTTTTTCCTCTTGTATCTACCCTCTATGTCAAAGAAGAGTGACTTCTTTACTTATTAGTGTGGGCAGTTTGCATGTCTCTAATAACTTCCTTCACCCGCAACCACCCCTTTGTAATTATTATTTATCTTGTTCTATGAACAAGAAAACCAGAAAAAAAAAGTTTATAAAAAAAATTATATATGGAATAAGAGATAATAACTTTATCCGAGGGCCCGAGAGATTCTCTTGCAAGAAAAGTGCATGTAGCAAAGGGCACAGACACAGTGACATCTATTTTGGGTGCTCAGGAGACTTTTGGTTTGTGTCCAAGTTCTTAGTTGTGTTCTGTAAGAGAGGTTGCCATGGAAGTGGTTCTGGAATAAGTAACACGTTACTGCATCTTTTATACAGAAAGTGCTGTTTGTTCTTCTTTTTATAAAGTTACTGGAGGTATGTGTCAAGGAATCAGTGACTAACCAAAGCCCAAGGGGCGGATCTAATATTAATCAAGTATTAAGTATTTTATTTTAGTCCCATTCACACACATGCCGTTCGCATGCACGCATAGCTGGGAAATAGCCTAATAATGATTTGTAGGAAGGAGTTAGAGGAAAGGAAAAAAAAAAACATTCATCTTCAAGTTTACGCAGTTCTTTTATGCAGAGATTATGCTTTAGGAAAAAAATGAGTAAGACAAGGTTAATTTTCTCAATGATTTTTTGATTTCTTGAACTGTGGTCTAACTTACTTGCAAGTTTTTTTAAGCTGGAAAATACTATACAGCAATTTTATAAGCCATGTACATTGAATTTAATAGTATAATGTATGACAATATGTATTTTCTTATCTTCTAATACTTTTATGTTGTGCATTTCAGAGTAAAAAGAATCACTGATTTGTCAATGATCTTGATAGTGACAGTACACACTATTAATTCCACTTTTGTAATTAATCCAGTTTTATTAATTAAACTAGATATATTAGACAGATATATTAAGCTATAAATTGAGTCGAGGGCAATTCTAAATTCTAACTTTAATTAGAGTCTTTTGCTAATTACCTGACCATACAACTTTATTCAGAATTACATTGTGAGGACTTTTATGTTAGAGGCCCTTTTATGTTTAAGTTTTTTATTTTTTAAATACAAGTTTTACACAGTCACTTTGGAAACTTTTCCTGAATGTTAAAGCATCTCGTGTTGTAGATGACAAACTTTTCTGTTTGAAACAATGAATTCAGGACTGCCTTTTGTCTGCAACAATGAATTTGGACTGTGCATATGTTTGGAAACTGTGTCTAAAGATTGTCCAGAAATTTTGCTTATTTTTGCTCCTTACACTTTTCAGTTAAATGGCATGACATTTGAAAATAAAATGTTATTCCAATTGAAACACAGCTTTTTAAAATTGAAAATATGCTATTTTACATCAGTGCAAATAAAGCTATAATTCACTTGACTGAGTCCTTCATTTTCATCAAAATTTAATCATGCTCATACCTAAATAGGAAATTTACATATTAACAGATGTGCATTTTACAATGAGAACTAAACTTAAAATTCCTGAAAAGTCAATGTCGTTTTGAAAACACACTTAGGAAGACTTCAATTTAGAAAGATACTTTTTTTAATCTGGAAGGGAAGAAATCACTGAAATAAATTAATACAGGTTAGTGTTCACTGATACCACCTTATAAGGTCCTTCTTAGCACAACCTTGTAAGAATTCTCCAGAAGCCTCAGAATTCAGCCCCTCGTAAACTAGATTTCGGTGAGCAAGATTTATGGTTTCCAAGGAGCTGTCAATTTCAATACTGTAGGTTGTGGACAGGGGAGAGAAGCTATTGAGATTTCTGAAGTTGCTGAAGAGAAAAAGAGATCATTGCTTTGTTCTTATAAAAATCCACATTTAGTTCATTTTCAGTTATAACATCTCAGAAAAGATGCTCAAACCCACTCAATTATGTTCTTACATATTGGCTTTTGTTTAATGTACTAAATTAGTGCTTCTGAACAATTTAAGAGGTGACATGATCAAAGAACAAGATTCTCTTGGTACACCTTAGCTATGTGATAACTATTGAATGAATATTACTTCATTACCTTAAGTTAAAAGGGCATTAACAAATAAAATGATGACAAAACTGCTATATTTTATTTCCTATTTTATTACTGGAGTATTTGTTACTCAGTTTACTGGTGGATCATGCTAAAACATGAACACTTCATTAAGCAAAGCCATTTGATAAATTAAATGATAAATGAAATTGCTATTAGCAAACAAATAATTTAGAACTGTAAATTCCTATGAAGAAATAGCATCCGGTATCTACAGTCAATAATAATTCAAAAAGTAGAGTTGAAGGACAAGAAGGTTGTCAACTGTTTTCCTTTACCCTGCTTTTGTTTTATTTTGCTGTAAGCATTGTGAGAACTTTTTATGTATCACTTAGAACACTTGAAATAAAGCAGTTTACAGTTGTGTATTATTACACTCTATGGTTGTACTGTACATAATAGAACATGTCTTCCATTGTTGGGAACCTACATTGTTTCTTTCGTGAATGAAATTAGGCTGAGCATGTGATTGTACGTGTGATTTTTGCTCGTTTGATTATTTTAGAACTGTAATGACTTAGAAATTTGCAAATCTTGGTCTTTTTTTTACAGAGTAGATAACTAAGTCAAGAAATATTACTCATCTAGAATTTTGGCTTCTAAACTTTCAGTCTAATTTCTATATTCATCCAGAAAAGGTAATGACTGGATAACGAATTCATTCAGAGGCAGGAAGTAAAAGCGTAATTTCCTTCTGTCTGAGTAAGAGATCAACCATGCACCCTCTTCTCTGAAAATCCCCAGGGAATGGAAGGGTTCTCATACTAAAGAAAGCAGTCACGAGCCCATGCCAGAACTCTTTAATACTCAAGGAGTGATAAACATATAATAGCTATGGGAACATTTTAAAATAGCTGTCATTTTGTTAATGAGTACTTGCTAAAAGTATTTCCTGGGCCACTGGTGTTTATGGAACTTTTAAACAAAATATTTATGAAGATGGAACCGGGACTTGCTTCATAAACTATGTCTTTTCTTTGCACCTTTGCTTTTCCTTAGTGCCCAGCTGGTGTTCAGGCCTCTGCTACCCTAAACAAACACTGAACTTTCTACCACATTCTCTCTTCCTGGTGCCAAGAAAAATACCTATTTTCTGTCTCTGCTTCCTTGCCTCCCTCTAACTCCATACCCTTTTGCAGTTTGGAATTTGTTTCTACCACAATCGTGAAATGACCTCTCAGACGTTGCTCACAATGGCTGAATTAACAGCTAAATCAAAACTGCCTTTTGTCCCTGTCTTCACCTTCTGCTCTTTCTGCCATTTGCATTGCTTGAGATTAGGATCTTCTTGAAATAGTTGTTTTTTGACGTTTGGGATGTTGTACTACCCTGTAACTCTTCCCCTCTCCAGGGCCTTTTTTTTCCCTTCCGTCTCTTTAGAGGGCTTCTGTCTTCTTCCCACCTTCTTGATTTGAGTGCCTGTGTTTGTTTTGTTTTCTTCCTTAGTTTTTCTTCCTCTGCAAATTTCATCCAGTCCCATGGGCTTCAATCTAAATCCCAATCTAGATCTCTGGTCAGCAAGGCTCCTTCTAACCTCTGTGTAAATTATAACAATTTATACAACCAGGTGCCAATTATTGTAGAATTTTAGAAACTGTATTCTTGGCATTTTATTTTACTCTTTATCTCAATGGCTAGCATCTTGCTCAGAATTTAATTATCTCGTGTTAGCCTTCTGTCTCCACTGTTTGCTCTTCCTTCCTTTCCCACCCCAATTCATCCCCTACACATCTAGCAATTTAAAGGTGACTACCTATCTATCTAGATATAGATATACAGATATAGAGATATATAGATCTATTTATATCTCAGATTTTTCAATGATCCTTAGTGTTAATAGATGGACAAGAGCAAGGGCTGTGGAGTTGAATTTCAGAAGTTGAGGCCAGTTTTGGTGCATTTGCATGTGTCATCTTCTGTGAGTTACTTAATCTTTCTAAACCTCAGTTTTCTCACATAAAGTGTGATATCAATGATGGTTAGCCTGTATCAGATCTGTCTACGTGCCAGCCACAGTGCTCTGTGCACTTCCTATGCATTGGTTCATTCAGCACTCAGAAGACATTTTATTAGATTTACACTAAACATTTTTGAAAAATGGAATCCAATTCATCCTAAAGAGTTTGCTTTATTCTTTGAGTCCAATTTGTTTTCTGAAGATGTCTACCCTAAAGTTCAGTTCAGATAATACCAATAACATTGGCCTGATAGCAGGTGGTGATGAAACAAAGGGAAGTGAATATTATATTTTACATGGAAACAAATGTGTCTCCTATTTTGTTTTATTTTTAAGAAAAGGGAGCAAGAAAAGTAAAACTGAGTGTTTCTTCTTTTTAACAATTATAGACTACATAATACAAATAAATACTTCATTCAATGTTTGTATGTATTAACAGTTTTCTTTATTTATTTGTTGTGACTCAATCTTAGAGTCACAAAACAAGCAAGTGAAGTAACCAAAAACCTATTTTGACACCAGGCTGTCTCATTTGCAGACTATTTCACTTTTTCTGAATTTAAGAATCTGTCAGTGCCATAGTCAAATTTAAGTGGACATACATCAAAGTCATGACTAAGAGTCTTCAGTCGTCTGCTAAGAATATTATTTCACCATAATTTTATCCTAGGGTCATAGATTAATTTTTCCATGGTGACACACGCCTGTCTTTTTGGGTAGATAAACTGACCACTTTTCCTTACACCCAATATGGGTTTTTTGAAGGTTATCGTTAGTGTCTCTTCTAGTGCTTTCTCCCAGAGACTGCTATGGTTATTTCTGTCAGAGGACTTGGGCTCCTTCTTAACATCAAAGGGTTCTGTGGCTTGTTTCATTTCCTTAATCGACTCATTAATTACGTAAGTATAAATGGGAAGTTGCATAAATCATACAATAGGGAAGTTGCACGGGATGTTAAAGGTCTTGTAATTAAGACCCCACATATTTCAGACAACCCAAACAGTTCAAACTAAGTTAAGTGACTTACCAACAATCATGCAACAACTCTAGATGCGTTGTTTCTGTACAAACCTTGCAATCGTACTGGTAACTTCTTGAAATATTAATTGCATTGCATAGCCTTAAACTCATGGCAAGAGTAAACCTGAGCCTTCTCTTTCCTCTGCCTCCGTCTTGAGTGTCAGGAATTTTTGGAATCCAGTCTGTATTGTGGAGATCCATCTACTTTTTCATTCATAGGAGCTGCTTTTTGATGGGGGAAGCCAAGGCTTTCTAGACTTTGAACATCTTCAGCTCTTGAGTTGGGAATTGGTGGCATACATAAAAAATAAAATAATGAAATATATATGAATCATTCCCAAAGTGCAGCTCCCAGTGCTCCACGGTGTGCTCAAGTAAATCGTTGCGTCAGAAATGTACTTGTACCTTTCAGAAAGTATTGATGTGATGTTATAGCAGTTTTCTGATATGAAATGCTGTATCCCTTATGAACATACACACAGATAGTGGGAGAAATGGTTTGGGATCACCAGCTTGATAAGAGTGAATGTCTAGTGTTTCCCTCCTTCCCTGCCCTCAGGTCTGTCACCACCTCTACCCACTTTTTCATGTAGATGCCTGGCTTCAGTGTTTCTCTATTATCTCCACTTTGTGCGGTTTACCGCATGCAGGTGGTTTTTCAGCCTAGAGGACTATTCCTAGGACTTGTCTTTCTGGAAATCATTGTCTCTTCTGAGACGTTCTCCCTGACTCCATCCCTCCTCTTCAGCTCCCACAGCACCCTGCTGTGACCTTCAGCACTTTGCTTTTTCACTTCTTACTGACTGGTCCATTTTCCTAGTTCAGTTCAACTGCAAGCTCCTGGAGGGTAGGGGCTTTGTCCTATATCTTTGTATGACCAGGGCTTAGCACAGTGCTTAACACGTGAATCCCAAATTTGGGGGTCCAGTATTGCTCTAGTCTTGTTACAAAGGAGCACGTATCCTGTCTGAGGCATTTTCACACGAGGGTGCGTTGAAGGATCGGCCAGCTTATCCCAGTAGACATCTGGCTAGTCAACTGGAAAGTAAAGAGGCATAGGCAAGAGGGCGTGAGCTTCCTTCTCTTCCCTTTGGGTGAAAGATTTCAGGGTTTTTCTCTATATATATTTTATTTCTTATTTACTCAGATTTCATAATAAAGCAGATGACCATTCAGGTGACTCATTAAACTTTGTTTATCTTAGATTCTTCACCATTTGTTGGCATCTCAGCAGTCCCTTCACATGATGGAGACTTAAACTAAATGCTGACACTTGAGAAATATTTTGAGATGTGAACTCATGATCTACCTCCTTGCATTTGGCTTTGCTCAAAAATCCCACTTATTTTATAACAGATATTGCCTAAGGAAAGGGATAATTCAGAAAAAGTATTTTGAATATTTTTGTTTGCAACAGCTTTTGAGTTTCAAAAAGCTAACCCAATAAGGCCTCAGAATTCAAAATTTAAACTATAACAGCAACAATAACAACAAAATAAAACAGAGCTCTTTATCCCATCCCTAAAAGCAGATATTGATTCTCATGCTAGTGGAGCCAAAGGGGAAAATCGAAGGGGAGGAAAAGAGACCTCAGCTGCTTGAGAGATGGTGGGATTCTGAGTCAGGGCTCTGTGTTCTGCCACATCACCCCCCATCCGTGAGCTGGGTACCTGGGGGACAGAACTGCAAACCGGGTGAGATTGGGCGAATCTAAGAGCAGAGGAACATGTGAATCATTTCCTGTGTAGAGTGCATGGAGGCTGTAAAACTAGAATCATTTTTTTAGTGTTCTGCATAGTGCCAGGTCATTAGAAATGGGTTTCTAAGTAGACATGTCCAAAAAAGTCTCCCAGGTTATCCCCAAGCCCTAAGTGCAGCCAAGGAGGAACAGGTGGAGAGCCAGACCTGGAGAAGCCCACAGCTAGCCACAGGATCTGTGGATTTAAGTCCAGGAACAGACAGGGGTGAGGAAACCAGCATCTCAGAGATGCCCATGTTTGCAGAGAATGATGGACATGCACCAGATTCCCACACTCCCCCAACCAAAACCTGTATGTCCCTGACATCAGATGATGCTGAGGAAATTGGGGGCCCTAGATTAACCAAGATTAAGTTTCAGCCACCTGGCAGTATAAAGAATAAGGTAATTATATCTTATACACCTGACTGTGTAGACCAACATCCATTCCTTCTGCATAAATCATATTTTTAACTTAAACCAATTATTTTTAGCTATGTATTTTGCTATAGAAAACTCTGCTGTAGAAATAATGGTTTGTAATCTTATCAAAAGTCTAAAATGTACTTGTTTTTCTTTGAAGTTGAAGGATTTCGAGGCTAGAAAAACAAAGTGTAAGGTTTGACCTGATTAGGTTTTGAGCATAGAGGTGAGAGGATTAGGGAATGAAAAAAGTAATCTTATAGGAGAATCTCCACTCTAGACAGCTTAATAAAGCTTCAGATTTTAGTTTACATTTCATCGAAATTCTGATCTCTAAGGATCACAAGCATTTATTATCTTTTGACTCCTTAACAATGTTATCTTAAGTGATAAAAAGCAAATGCTGAAATTTTGGCAAATTGCTGGTAAAAGGATTTTTGCTTGGCTGTAAGTGCCTTATAAAGTGAGCCCATACTGATAATGAGTGGTCTTTACCCAAGTTCTTAAGCATAGCTGAGCTGCCCCAAAAGTAACATCTGCTCCAAGCTATGAGCTCCACAGAGATCAAGACAGAAAGGAAAAAAATCACTTCTGGTTTCCCGAGGGTGTGGCATAATAAGAAATTTATATTTGGTCTCTGTCCCCTGTTCCTGGGACACAACTCCTAAAACTCTTGAAATTTCCAGAGTGATAAGAATATCTTTTGCATGCTAATGAGATGACTGGTAGCCGGGGCCCCTAGATAGCTTCAGCATAGGGTCTGGTCTCCAGAAAGACCAAGGCTTCATTAGGGGGTTGGAACTTTCAGCCCTGACCCTCACCCTCTAGGGAGGAGAGGCTGAAGATTGAGTTAATTACCAATGATAGATAACTTAATTGATCATGCCTATGTAATTGAACATCCATAAAATCCCTAAAAAGATGGGGTTTGAAGAACTTCTGGGTTGGCAAACACATTGAGGTGCAAGGAGGTGCATGCCCAGAGATGGCATGGAAACTCTACAGAGAATCAAAGAATAGGCAATGCTAAACAGGCCAGGCAGGCTTTTTTCCCCCCTTTTCTTTTTCTTTTATTTTTCAGGGAAATCAGTCAGCAAATTGGCTGGAGCTCAGGGATAGGACTCTTTAAGACTGAAATGGTAACCAAGATACAAGCTCACTGAGCAAATGGGTATTAGATATTAGATAGGACTAAGACACCAAAAAAGCAAAAACTCAACTTACAATAGGAGAACTAAAAATCTGATGCTACCAAGTGTGGGGCAAAGCTAAGGTAGCAGTGAGAGCCAAAAGGTCGTAGAGAGAAGCAGATCGTAGGTATTGGGAATCAGAGAAAGCCAGGTGTCCTGGAGGGCGATGCCTGTTCTGGACTTTTGACGTGCATGGTAGGCGACCGGAAGTTCTTAGGGAAATGGGGAAGCTAATGCCAGCCATTCAGGGCAGTCTCTGTAGATACTATTGCTGGAGATTACGATTGCCCCTCCCTGAGAGGCCATGTTAAGGCTACTTCAGAATCCCCTTGAGAAGTCCTATTCAACAACCAAGAGTGTGATATCAGCTCTTCTAAGACTACTGGATTCTTATATCTCTTTGTTTTAAGATCTAAGTTAGAATATTATATTTTCATTGCCTGAGTTTCTGGCCTGTCTTTCAATGCCTTGATTGCAAATACTCTTTTCTCTCTTCCTCTTGCAATAAATCTGTGCATATTAGATTTTCTTATTAGATGCAAAAATCACCTGAAGAACTTAAAATGCAGATTTCTGGGCCCTATGCCCAGAGTGTCTGATGCAGTTAATCTGGTATGACCCCCCAGAAAATACATTTTAACAAAAACTTGAGGTGATTATGATGCGGATGGTCCATGGACCACACTTTGAGAAGCACTGCTTTCAGTCATCTAAATGCTTTGGGAAATTTGACAATTCACTGGCCAAACTGTCTCTCTCAGACTGCCTCTATTCCTCATGTAGGGGCGCAAATCATTTGTTTTCACACTATGTATCTTGATTGGAAGCTATGAAAATGGTCCCCATAACTATATCCTTAGCCAACACATTGAGAATTTTAGGATACAATTCAGAATTCAAGACTGATTGTGTTTTGGCTGTCTTTAGTTTTATTGTACCTACAATTTTAAGGGAAATTTATTTTTTATTGAAATTTAGACCCATCCTGAGATATGAAAATGTTTTCAATTTATACCTGAAATACAAGATTGTATCTTTTTGCTCTTCCCAGAGTGAAATCTCTCTCCTAATTTGTTAAAGAATTGTTCTTTCAACCACAAGCATTGAGACAGCTATTGACTCTTGGTAGGAGTTCAAAAGGAGTATCTGGGATATTTACAGTGTCTCTTTTAGAATTGGAAGCTGGGCAACAAGTAGTCATCACATATGGGAAAGATTTACATTGCCTGAGTGGGCTCCAGTTTGATGTAGTATAAATGGTATTTTCAAGCACTCCAGTTCCCCAGATTTTCCATGGCTACAGTATATGCTCTTGTCTCTACTGAGAAATATGTTAGTCTAGGGAATATTGAATAAGCATTCTTCCAGGCACTGTAGTCATAGCCTTTGTTTTCAGCCAAGTTGAGTGTGACTGTTTCACATATGATTTTGCTCTTTGTGAACTACATTGGAAAAAATGAAAACCTGCTCTAAAAATAAACACATTAAGCATTTAACCATTAATCAGTAAATATTTGTTATTTCTAAGGTCTGTAAGAACCAAATAGCAGGCTTATGCAACATATTGAGAATACAATGCCAATCAAAACTCTGTTGTACACTTACCCTTTTAAACCCAACAAAGGAATAAGGAAACATGGAAAGGAAGGAACCCCATGAAATAAGGTCTAAGGGCAATTGTCTGAAAAGCAGGTAGGATTAGAACTAAATGTCCATATTTTAGGAATCTTTGCAGAACTCTTAAATTTTTGTTTTTCATAATGACCTTATCATCAGTGTGTTCATTGTTGTAAATTTTGCTGCTGTAACATAGAGTAGGGAGGCATACTTAACGGTAAAGACAGGAGGCACTAATGTCAAATATTGCTCTGTGAGTGATTAAGATTTGAGAAGTGACCCCAGAAAAGAACTTGCATGTGTTAACGTACTGAGACAGTCATGAATTGTGATCACCAACAATTTTCACCGCTCTGCTCTTCAGGCACGTAGGAGAATTACACTTCTCCCCTCCTTTGAAGTTAGTTATGATCATCTAACTTGCTTTGGCCAATGCAAAATGAACAGACGTGATGGGTCCCACTTCCAGGTAGAAGTTTTCAGTTCCTCTGTCAGGGTCCTCATGTGCCTTCCCACTGCACTGGGGTCCTGGAAACACGTATTGGGGTGCTTGGGTGACTATGATGAGCTGAGGCCTTGTTGACCCACATTAGAACAAGTGGTATAAGTCAGAAAGAATCTTTGTTATGGAATTGTTTGTTAGAACAGCATGATTTAGAATAGCTTCACAAGTACAAATGCAGACATAAAGGCAAAAAAACATTTCAAATGTTTTGATAGAAAATGGGAATTTCCCAAGTAAAAGTGGAGGTTATCAAAGTGCAATTGTGTGTTGTATGTCCCTTAACGGAGCTCAAGAGCCAGCGTAGTGAAAAGAATTGTGCTTGTTAGTGTAATTATGGGGTCAGGTTTGAGTTGTAAGGAGCTAAAAAATGATACTGAAAAATTCATGTTCATGTATATGCAAAGATCAGAAATACACAACAAAGCTGTCAATGACGACATGTGAAAATTGAGAATGGGAGTAAATGGTATAGAAATTCTACTTTTCCTTTTAACAGTTCAAGCTTTTTTTTTGAATGAGCTTGAAACAATTTTATAATTAAAAATACAAACATGGGAAATTTTAACACTACACTCCAATAAAAATCTAAAGTTTTGCCAGCTTTAAAAACTATATTTCAGATAAAACATGACTGTCAGGATTAAGAGAATTCAGCATATGTTGGTCCTGAAGGAACATTCTAAAATCAAGGACATACAGGAAATAGGAGTCACAAATATGACCTGTATAAAAGCCAAGCCACACATAGTCTACTCATAGCATAAACTGCTTTAAAGGACATGGCCCAGTAACCATAAATATTTTTTAATCCAGTGAAGATTTTGAAGTATGTTTCAGTTCTTAATATATTGCAATATCTCTTAACACTCTCTCGCTTCTTGCAATTGTCCCAAAAACCCATCTGAACCCTCAAAAAAACTTTTTTTTCTTTGGTCTGAAATCCAGCCTATGCCCCTCCTTTTCCTTTTTTGTTTTTTTTTTTAAATACGTCTTTCTACTTCAAGCAGTTTCTCTCCTTGGTTGCCTCTGTTCTGTCTGCACACTATTTCAGTTTGGCTTTATTTTCTCAGGAAATGCCTGATCCTGACGAGCTAGGATATTTCCTGTTTTAGAAATCCAAGATCATCAAGTTGATTTATTTTAGCACAATTTGAGGCCCTGTCAGACCTCATTGTCATGCACCACTGAAGTACATCAACAAATTGCACCCATCAACTAATATTTGGACTTGTTTTAACTCCTTGTTATTATTTAATTAGGCTCAAAAATGTCATTGTATGTAGGGAACCCATTGTTTGACACTATTGAAGAAATTCTTGTTGAAATAGGGTAATATTTTTTCTGGCATCATAAATTAAAGACAATAAGATAAATAGAGAGTTGACAGACAGGAAAGAAGCAGAGTTAGCTCCCGGTTATGTAACACCAATAAATTTTTAAAAAATGAAATTTTGTGTTAGCAGGAAGTCATAAATGTTACAGCATACACCATTCACTACCCTTTACTTGTAGAAACATGAAATAGTACAGCATTTATTTGGTTTAAATTTGTCTAAATAGTAAGTTTAATGCCCACATTTGAGTCTGAAATATCTCTAAAATATATATTTCGAGAAACTTTGAATTGCTCATTTCCAATAAGCTTCTGTGATGAGTAATCCTTAAGGAAAAAGAGTTGAGCATGTCTTCTGTCTCTAGATCTTAAAAGATTTTTTTCTTAGAGATGTATGCTTTGATTTCTGGACATGGTTCTGAAATATTGGGGCTGGGAGATTCCTAAACCCCCAAAACATAGCACAAAAAATAAAAATGGGTTTAGTAAAAATTTTAAACCTTATTTCCCACAGAATATTCAAAGGATAGGATAATCCCTCCTCTTTTGATTCTATTTATGGCACCTGGCAAATTCTGCCATCGCATTTTATTTTTAAACATGCCTTCAAAGCTTTAAAATGATGACCCTCAGTTTGTATATACTCTTTAAAATCTCAGATAAAATATGTGAGGGAATGAGATTAGGGTATTTCCTGTTACAAAAATAGAATGCTCTTATGTAGCAGTCCCCAACCTTTTTGGCACCAGAGACTGGTTTCATGGAAGACAAGTTTTCCATAGATGGGGGTGTGGGGGCAACCTAGATCTCTGGCATGCACAGTTTACAGTAGGGTCCATGCTCCTATGAGAATCTAAGACTGCCTCTGGTCTGACGGGGGGTGGAGCTCAGGCAGTGATGCGAGTGATGGGGAGCGGCTGTAAATACAGGACGCTTTGCTTGCTCACCTGCTGCTCACCTCCTGCTGTGCGGCTCGTTCCTAACAAGCCACAGACCCATACTGGTCTTCTGCCTGGGGGTTGGGGACCGCAGCTCTTACGTATACCTTGAAAAGAAAATATGAGTAGTCCTTAAGTGTGTTTTCTTTGATATTTATCCACTATTCATGGTATACTAGGTGTTGCCTAAAGCACACACACACACACACACACACACACACACACACACACACGAAGCAGTACCTTCTTTTTGAGAATTTATGATTCACTGTAAGCATAGATAAGAAAAGGAAACAGCAAAATGATAGGTGTATAAACAAGATGATTTCAAAGAAAATTTATTGAGGTTTCCACCTGAGAAGAAAATGTTGTGATTTATTTAATAGTCTGAAGCAATAACTGAAAGGGTTTATCATAAAACTCTTGCTATTGACTCTAGGGAACAGTGTTTCTCATGCTTGGGGGGAAAAGGCATGTCCAATAGCTTAATCAGACAATTGACATGTATATCCTAGAGAGGGCATAAAACCATGCATTCTGGAACTTTGAGGGAAAAAAATCCTTTGTACTATATTTTCAACAGAAATGTCTTTCTGTTGCCATTT
Source organism: Avahi laniger (assembly GCA_963575035.1). NCBI lineage: Eukaryota > Metazoa > Chordata > Mammalia > Primates > Indriidae > Avahi > Avahi laniger. The sequence goes on from CAUYSK010123358.1 coordinate 83,795, forward strand.
CTACTGTTTCTGAGTTCTTTGAGACTACTGGAAGTAGCTGCCTTAGCCTTTATAATGCAGTTTACATCTGTGGAGAGGATATCTGAATTCTATTGAAATAATCAAGTGGTGAGGTGAAATAGAGATATTATATGCCACTGAAAATTATGTCACTGATGTTTTCAGCAGCCTTTTTGTAATGTCACAAAGCCAGTGACATAGTCAATGAAGTACAAAGGGAAAAAGAATAATCCCTAAATATAATTGTAGTATATGGTGCTTTTAAAATAGGCTTTCATCTTCAAAATGTTATTGCAAATTCTTTTATTTAAGCATTATCTTGACCCTTTTAGAAAAATTCAGTTCTGTGCTCTTTTGAACGGGTAGCATGGAGCCTGTACCCATGCAGACTCTGTTTCCTCTGTGCCGCTTCCAGTGATGTTTTCTGCAACTGATGAGATAAAAGTCCACTCTCATGCACCTCTGGGGTTATTCCCGCAAACAACAGCCCGAGAGGTGTAATGACCGGGGGAAAGGAACAATGCTTAATCAGCCAAACACTCTTTACAAAGGTGGTGGGTAATATCCAGTGGCAAGGAAGCCCCACCAGGTAAACAGAAGAATATTATCCCAACCACCTTATTTCTTCCATGCCATGTTACAGTTTTTCATACTTTAATATTTTTGAAATTGGCATCTGTCTCAGAATTGATGTGTATACCGACACAGAAATTTATACAAAGTTCATACAAAGGAACCCATGTTACCCCAGAGGCAAGAAAATACAGTAATAATCTAATAAACTTTTCCTCATCATTCTCTCTGTGTTGGCTTTGTTTTCTCCTCCCATTCTTCTCCCACTGCAAGGCAACATGGATTATTGGAAAGACTGTGAGTTGCAGATTCCAACAAATTAGCATTGATGCTCTGCTTGTTTGGGTTTCAGTCAATAACTCTGTAAGTTTAAAAGTATTTATTGATCTCACTTTATGGCAGATTTTACCTAGACTATTTCTACTTGTCCTCTTAATTGGAAATGTGTAGATAAGTAACAATTATTAAATGTTTGTATCCAAATTACAGTAGTCTTTCCTGTTTTTTTGCAACCAGAATCTGAAACAAGGCTATTTGTATGTTGTTTTCTCACTTGGAGAGGATCTTTGAGGAACCCTCCAGATTTTGTGTATTTTGCATTTTCAATTTGACAACACAATTTATGACTATTCCTAAAATAGGAGAGATGTCAATTCATGTGGCATGGTGAAAATAAATCAGCTGAGAACAAACTTCTGTATACACATACAATCATTAATAATAAAACCACAAAACCTAATCTAAAAATAACTTGTGGTATTTCTTTGCTTAAGGACTCTCAGCTTACTGTATCTATATCTTACATTAAATCTGCCTTTATCCATTCACACATGTTCATCTTGGATAGTCTCTGGATCAATATAAGTGCATTAACTGCTTAAGGTTTACTTGATTACTTTGATTCACTATAAAAGAGTTTCTAGAATTCCCTGAGAGAAAGGCTCTCCCCAGGATATAGTGAGGTAGGCTGCAAGAAACGTGTCCCTCATAATAAATTCTTGAATCAAAGTTGTGAAATTTACCCATAGTTTACTTTTATATGTATGTATAATTTAGAGCAAATTCCAAGTTATCACTATAAGACGATTCTTAAGTAGCTGAAGAAAAGGTTGTTAGAATTTTAATTTGTGTTAATAGAGTTCGAATATCAAGTCTATTTTTAAAAACCGTATTTATAGGGCTTTCTAAGATAATTTTCTCTGTGTTAGCAGGGCTTTCTTTCTAAGATAATTTTCTCTGTGTTAGTGTTCCTATTAATTTGATGGATCTCAGTTGTATCAGAGCTTTTCTAGTTCCAGTTACAAAAACTCAACTCTAGCCAACATCAGCAAAAAACTGGAATTTATTGGATCATAAAATTGAGAGGTCCCAGGGAAACTCAGCCGTCGGGCATGGCGTATCAATCTGGGCCCGATCAGAAAGAAACCACATAGTAATTTGAACAGGGACAGTTTAATATCGAGAATTATTAACTATTAATATAACGGGGGACTACAGCATCAAGGGATTGTCTAGCAAGAAGTAAAAAGAACTCTGAAGAATATAGGAACAGCAGATACAGGAGCCGCTGCTACTCCTACAGGTGAGATGGAACACCCAGAGAACAGCCCATACCCAGGCTGAGATCAGACCTCTTTGGAGAAGGTATGGCCCTGCTCGCTGGACAGCCCAAAAGTCGCTGTGGTACTGTGTTCATGGAAGTTTCTGGAAGTCTTCCCTCTGGAACTTGCCTGAAATGAGCCCTCTACGGTGCCAGAAAAATTCATGGGGAGGTGTCTCACTAGAGGCACTCTGCTCCAAAACTGCCCTAGGGGTAGGGGGTAGAGTGGGAGGGAGCTGCTGGCCACTGAATGTTCTGGCCACTGTCCATGGCAGAAGCTTGATGCTGAAAAGCTGCGAGTGCCGCAGGAGCTGGCTTCAGAAAGCCATGTGTATGCTGCAGCGGCCGGGTGCTGCACAAACAGCACGTGCTGCGGGAGCCTGCAGAGCCGGCACTCGGGGTCCGGGGAGCAGAATCCCCTTTCTACTGCAGTGTCTCTCTGGCGCCCTCTACTGACGGAGCTTAACGTGGTACCAGCAGAGGAAAGCATTTTGTTGTTTTTATTTCAAAATATTATGGGAGGAAAAATGTTTTCGGCTACATGGATTGCTTTTGTTATGCTTGAGTCAGGGTTATAATTGTGCCCATCACCCAGATAGTGTTCATTGTACTTGTTAGGTAGGTTTTCACCCACCCTCTCCTCCCCCTCCTGCCTGCTTGATTTCCACTGAGTCTTACTTCCCTCTGTGCCCATGTGTGCTCATTGGTTAGTTCCGATTTAATAGAGAGCACATGTGGGTTTGTTTTTCCACTCTATAGATACCTCATTTAGGGTCATGGTCTACAGTTCCATCCAAATTGTTGCAAAAGGCCTTAATTCATCCTTCCTCATACATGAGTATACACAGTATACACATACCACATTTTGTTAATCCACTCCGTTTTTTGCCTTTTCCTCATTTGGCTGCACCACCCACATTGTCATGTGGGGCTGTGGACTTCCCACGGGTGAGTCCTGCCTTCCCCTCAACCCTTTTTAGCCTAGACTTACAAGTCCCTTGCAATGTTGGTCTCACTCAAGTTGTTTAGTAAATATTGCCAAATTAAATGAAAACTGCTTGTTGGACGTCTCTGGTGTAGCCCACAATACAGAGCACAACTCTTGTCCTGAGTTCTGAACGAATTGGGAAATAAGCAGAACAGTAGCAGATGAAGGTCAAAAGATCAACTTTAGTGCCTGTGCTGATAGGTTGGAGGATGTACACTAAGATGAGAGTCAACATGGCTTTCCTAGCACCAAAATCAAGAACCCAGCAACTTAGGTTCAGTTACAGCAGAGACAGCCGGAGAGGCCTGTTTGGGGGGCACTCACAGAACAGATAAGCAGAGGGGAAATTAGCGGCAGGAGAGTGGACCTGTTCCTTCCCAAGAGGAGAAAAAAAAACAGAGTATACGGTTATTCTTGCCTAATTTTTTCATAAATTCTTGCCACATCTACTGGGACAGAGCAATTCTATAAGAAAGACTAAGAATGTGCATAGGGCAAGCTATAGGGGAAAAGCGGTCCCTTCTAACAGTGTTGAATAATTCACCAAATTTTCATCCCACTCTACATTCACTGAGCATATATGAATGAAGAATGACAGTATCCTCTACAAAACTCCTAAGAGTACCTGAAAAAACCATTAAAGGCTCAATCACTATAATCATAACAAAAATATATTGAGTACTTACTATACACTAGAAATTATGCTGTGCTTCAACTCCTGATAATTACCGTATGTTTGACACTATTATTACTCCCCTTATACAGTTGAGAATAACCAAAATTAAATAAAACTTGCTGGGTCCCACATCAATTAAATGGTAGAGGCAGGACTCAAATTCAATTTTCCTGATTCTACAGGCTGATAGTGATGAAAGCATGTAAGTAGCCATTCCCATTTTTGCCTGTAAGATAAATAACTCCAAATCATGT
>CAUYSK010123363.1:0-10769 GCA_963575035.1 Avahi laniger
TAAAGGACACGGGGAGCACTAAAGGGAGGGAAGGGCATGCCTTTAACCTGCATTTGGGTGAGGCAAAGACATAAAGTGTAACTAGAATGTTTGTACCCTCACAATACCTTGGAATAATAATATAAAAAAAAAATAAAAAAAAAATCTTTGAAAATTTAACTATTGGCTCTTGTGAACCAGTAAAAGCCTGCTGCAGCACATCACTGAATTTAGGACATTATGCACTGTTTAGAGATAATAGGAAAGTACAAAGACTACCATACTGTAAGGGAGAAAGTGGTAAATTTCAAAACATGCATATATATTTGCGGAGAAGAATTGAGCATAAACATATTGGCTAATTTAACTTCATTGCATGTGCAAATGATATTGGTTATAATTAGGATCTCTATAGGCTGAAAAACGTTGCGATTTATGTAGACAATTGGCAATCAAACTCACATATTCTCCGCCCCCAAATAAATTTTCTTTTAGTTTCAAGAAAAATAAAGTTGCTAGCAGGTGAATTTGATCTTGATTGATTCAAAATATTTAGTAGATAAATTTTCCAATCTTTTTGTTAGTGAAGGTTGGTTCTGAAAGTTTTTGTGATCAATTTGAATATTCACAATATTTCTGAACTGCAATAGTGAAGAGACAGAAATAGGTTTGTTACAGTATTGTTGACATCTCACTGTCATTGTATTCATTTGCTACACAAAGTCCTTTTTTCCATTTGTTCAAATTTAATAGACTTGGAACCCAGGCTGAAATGACACCTTCACAGCGGAATAAAACTCCAAAGTGTAAGGAACCTTTTAGATGGGTCTCTATTGTGTGTGGGTTTTTTAAAAAGATATTTAGCATTTTATGTTTTTAAGAAGAAAACCCCACAAAACTAATTACTGTCAACTACAATTTAAGTTTTCAGTTATCTAGCCAGCAGAAAGCTGTTATTAAACCACTGTAAGTCTTCTTTGCTTTTCTTCCCACATAAGAATCATTATTTTATTCAAAATATTGGCTTTAAAACAGAGGTTGTCAATCAAGATACCCAAGCAACTGCCTGAAAGAGAAAAAAGGGTCTTTGTTTTTATTTCAGATATATATATATAGATATATATATATATTTTCTCCTCTTAAGGTTTCTTAGTCTCACCTCCAATTATTACTAAGAAAATAAATGGAGAAAGACTCTTAAATTGATGATAGTGCAGCTCCTAGCTTTTAAAAGATCATTTCTTTTGTTAATGTTCAACTCCCCCATTATCCTTCCAGGGCAGTGGAGCCTTTCACATCTGGGCAGCATGGAAAACACAATTGATGGGGGATCTTTCTTTCCAGTTCCTCTTCCCCAAGCAGCAATCACCATTGGCAGCTGTCTGCAACTTAAATGTAACATCAGATCATAAGACAATAGCTCCTGGTGATATGAATGGGGCAAGCCAAAAGCATCCAGGGTGTTATTATTTTAAGCAACTCTAGCTTAACATAACTGCTCTCTGCCAAAGTGCTATGTGAGGCTCCGTTTTTTCCAAGGGTCTTTTCTTGATTTTTATCTCATCACTCATGTTAATGAAGCAAAATAAAACAGCTTCAGTCTAACTAGCAAAAACTTAATTTCCTATCTTGCTTTTGATGTGGACTAAATAAGCCATTACATAAGCTTTCAGGGGCTTCTTCTTAGAATTCTTTCTCAAGTATTTACTCATTATTTAACTTAAGGCCAAACAAACCCAATCTTTTAGTTCAACATTCTCATTGGCCCTTCAAACCTTTGGCAGATTGTGGCAAAAATGTTAAGAGACTATTACAATACAAGTCACCTTATGGTTAAAACATGGTGAATCATGGAATATGATAAAAAGTAATGTACATCAATTAAAGAGACATTAAAGACACACTGTGCCTTGTTCCAGATTTGCTTTGTGATAGGAAAATGGTTATTTAATGAGGAAGGTTATTTTACGGTTTCTAACAAGTGAGCAAGCCAATACTGTTTTGTGATTGTTATCTAATTTAACCATGAAAAGAATGAAGTACAGTAGTACACTGATTTGTAGCAGTTTTCAATAGTCATGCTTCAAATGAAAGAAGATAATGACATGAACACTTGGAACCCTAAAGCCACTAATAAACATAAAAACTACCTAGTAAAAAGCTGCAGATAGAACGTCTGGATTTTGAGTAATATTCTGATCTCTTATTAAAGCTATCCACCATGACTCCAGCAGACTTCTCAATCTAAAACACAAATCTGATCCCATTCTCCTGTTGCATGAAATGCTACAATGACGCATGGAAATCTTCAGGTTAAAGTTCAAAATGCTTATAAGATTGCTGATCCCAGCTTTCTGCCTAAATCTCTAGCCTCATCTTCTGTTACTGTCCAGTCCCCAACTCCCTTGCTTTAGCCATATTTAATATTGGTGATTCTTTAGGGAGAGTGTATTCTTTCATGAAACTAAGACTTTGCACTATTATCTCCCTGAACTAGGGCACAACTCATCCCTCCACTTCAAACCTAAAATGTGCCTTTTAAAAGAATCCTGTACATACCTTTGTTATTTACATTTTATTGTTTGTGTAGTAACTCTTATACATTTCTCAGCTATACTATAAGCTCCTCTAGGTCAGTGTCCCTTCTCGACTCTGTGTCCCCAGTGTTTGGTGCAAGGTACACACTTGATAAAACTGCACTGAATAAATGGACGAAGGTTCCAAATATGGGATTATCAGTCTGGATTTGGTCACATTCTAGCTTCAGCAGATCCTGCTTTAAGATCGATAGTGAAACAGCTCCAAAGCAAAACTCTCCCTGGAGCTTCAGATCCTCATATATAACTATTTATTGTCTTCTCTTGAATGTTTCAAAGACACTCTAATCTCAGGATGCACAAAACTGAAGATATTGTTCTCACTCTTTTGCTGCCTAATCTGATGCTCTCCCAGTGGTCCTTGCATAAATTGCCCATTTCAGAAAAGTTGCAGTCACACACATTCTATATCTAGCTCATTATGAAGTTCCATTGATTTTCCTCCTAAATGTCTCTTCAATTACTCTCCTCCTCTCCATTTCTCCTGCCAATACTCTAGCCTGATCCAGCAACTCACTGTGGCCTAGATTATTGCAATAGCCTCCTTATTCATCTTCCTGTATTCATTCCACTCTCCTACCCCATCCACTGTCGCCACTATAGTCAGCATGGCATTTCGGAATGCACATCTGACAGTGTTATCACATGGCTTAATATTCTTCAACAGCCTCCTATTGATTTAAGGAAAAAGATCAAAATTCTTAATAGGCCTTCAAGACTCTGCATGCTCTTTCCTGACTCTCCAGCACCACTGAAGCCTTATCTCACTCCATTCTTACCTCTTCTCTTCAATTCAAGCTCATCAGCTCCACAGTTCTTCAGAAGTACCATCGTTCACTCAGTCTCAGGTCTTTGCACATGCTGTTCATGTCTCCTGGGATGCACTTCTGATCATTTCCATTGCCTAGTTTCTTTTGCCCATCAAATCTCAGCTCTGGAATCACTTCCTCAAAAAGACTTCTCTGACTGCCCACACTTGGTCCATGTCATACACTCAGAATATACCTTTCTTTTATTATCAGTTTGTAATTATGTATTTGTCCATTAGTGTGACCATTATATTATGAACATTCTTCCCATTACATAAAACTAGTAGCAGCATGAGAGTTGAGATTATGCTTGGTTTATCCATCATTATATTCTCCACTGCTTAGCATGGGGCCAAGCATGCAGTATGTGCTCTATAAATATTTGGTGAATGATTAAATGAACAGATTTAAGATGACATGGGCCAGCAGAAGGATCTGCCCACACCAATTTGCTCAAGGTAGACCTAAAGCTCACTTCCTTTTCAAGCCTTACCACCTCTGATCTCAGATTTTCTAGACTTTAACCCCCCACCCACCCACACTCCTTTAGATTAGCCATTTACTGTTCTCTTCTCCCAAGATCTTTCCTGAAACTTTTCTGACTCAGCCTCCGCATTGCATCAGTGAGGATTCTTACTTGAAGAATCAGGAGCTGACTGTGGCTGATTAAGAAGAAAACAAGTTCACTAAAGAACAGCATGTAGTTCAAAGATATTGGGAGGTTTAGAGAAATGGGCTGGATGCCACATTTCCAGGAATAATGCCCCAAATCATGCTCCAAAGTAAGCCTAGTAAGAAGAATACTGCTTCTCCCACTATTGGGGGAGCTATCAAACAAGTTCCTGTCCACTCTGCAGCCTCATGTGTCAGGCACTCAGACATCGCTGTTCTCAAAGCCAGGGGCTTCTGCTGCCCCTCTCCAGCTAAGTAGATCCCATAGTAAGCCTTTTTCCTCAGATTGCTCATTTCTGGACTGAATTCTACTGGAGGTGAATCTGATTTGTGGAGAATGGTCCCATGCATGTGTCTCAGCTGCAAAAGAGGCTGGAAGTGAGGTTTTAGGCTTCCACCTTGGGGACACATCAAGTGGAAAATCCTACAAAGAAAATGGGATATTTAAAAGATTCTAGGCAGACACAAAACATGACCAATGTCCACTGCATAAATCATGGCCAAAATTTTGGCATCTGGCACAACCTCATTTTGGTGATGAGCTGCAGCCAATTTGCTTTACAGATCACACCTGAACTGACAGTACCTACAGAGTTGAGCCTGCTGTGCTCTCTAACATAGACCAGACCCAGACCCTGAAATTTTTGAAAATAAATTGTAAACTATCCTAGGAGTCTCTATTTGAAATAACAGAAAGCAGCATTTCAGAGCACAAACTCTGGAATCTAAGGGTCTGAGTTTGATACTCAACTCCATTATTTTATTAATGGAGTACAGACAAGTAGTACAGACAAGTTACCAGAGATTATAAAGACAAATATCATGATTTGCTTTGTCAGTACCTATCCCACATCTGGCACAGAGTAGATAGTCAGTAATTATCTGTTGAATTAAAAAAAGGATAAATAATTGCATGAATTAGTGAGTTCTGTATTAATTACAATGAACAAGGTTAAGCTGTGTTAACGAACAACCTGAAAAAGTCAGTGGCTTGAAACAACAAAGCTTTTTATCTTGCATGCTGTTATCTGTGCACTAAAGGATAAATAGGGCTCTGTTCCATGTCACCTCATTTCCAGATGCTAGCAAATGGAGTTTCCACTATTTGGAACATCACTGGGACACAGGGAAAAAGAGCATGGTGAATTGTGCATTGGCTGTGAGATCTTCCAACCAGATAATGACATGTGTCACCTCTATTCAAATTTTATTTACTAACGCAAATTATATAGCCACACCTAACTCCAAGGGAGTAGAGCAGTGCTCAAAAAGAGAGCTTAAAAATATGTGAAAATGACAGACATGATGGCTTCAACTTTTCTGAATCTCAATTTCCTCATGTGTAAAATAAGAACAATAATAGCATATATCTCGTAGGACTGTTGTGAAGACTAAATGAAACACACATAGTAAATGCCCAATACATATCTAAGAAACAATATATAAACTTTGGAAAATTCATAAGGAGCATCATGATATGAAGTGCACAAATTTCAGGAGACCTTTACTGCCATGGTCATCACTTTATGTCTTCATGGGGGCAAGAATAGAGCTCAGGAACCAATGTCAGCAATGAATCAAAGATGGGAGCCAACCTGCTGGAACTTGAAAGTGGGACTCGCGATGAATGGTGTAGCAAGATATGACCTTGAAGCATCAGTCTTTGTGCCTCTCTTCCCATCCTTGATGGTGACTCTGCCTCCCGTCAGTTGGAGGCATCACATTTCCTCAAAGAGGACTGGTGTAGTTATGGCAGAAGTGTAAAGAGAATTAAAAAGTCAATGTTTAGATTTTCTTAATTCTAAAATATATTCTTGAAGCCCTCATGAGAAACAATAGCTTTGAAGCCACACCTTGTGGTATATAATGAGCTTTGCTAAGAAAATGAAAACAGAAGGCCCTGAGAAATGAATCAGGGATACAGGGTTTATGCTATGACCACACAGGAACAAGAAGAAAGTAAGCTGCAGATTGATTGATCTTTAAGGAGGCAAGACAAGGGTCCCCTGGCTTGGTGGGGTAAACAAGAGAGGAGGAAGCTTTATTCTGGGGTATGTCTGTGAGGGTGTTTCTGGAAGAGATGGGTATTTAAATCAGTGGATTGAGTAAGAAAGATCTACCCTCACCCAGTGTGGGCAGGCACCATCCAATCAGCAGAGAGCTTGGATAAAACAAAAATGCAAAGGAAACATGAATTTGCTTTCTCTGTCATGGAGCTGGGATATCGCTCTTCTGCCCTTGGATATTGGAACTCCAGGTTCTCCAGCTTCTGGACTCTGGAACTTGTACCAGCAGGCTCCTAGTTTCTCAGGCCTTGGCCTTGGACTGAGAATTACACCATCATCTTCCCTGGTTCTCAGGCCTTCAGACTTAGGTTGAGCGATGCTATTGGCTTCCCTGGTTCTTCAACTTGCAGATGGCATATTGTGGGACAGCTCAGCTACCATAGTCACATGAGCTGATCCCCACAAAAATCCCCCTTTATCTATCCATCTATCTGATATTATTGGTTCTTTTTCTCTGGAGAATGCTGGATAATGCAGCAGCCAAGGAAAAGCCAAACCAAAGCCTACAGATTTCCACTGCTATTTGGGTGAGCATGACATGTCTCCTTACGGAGGAGCCATGATAGCTGTTTTTCCAAAGATATCCATGAATCATTCGGTAGAAAGATGGCCTTAGTATGTCCACTATTTTTGCTGAGCCCCAACCCAAGTGGACATTCTCACTTCCTTCAAATGGCCCCTCTAACCCTCTGAAAGAGAGGGCATGGATATCAACATGGCAGTACTGAAGGGGAAGCCCTAGTATCTATACTTAGGTGGGAAAACAGAGACACCCACTCTGGGTTCCAGGCTAACTTCTGAGTACCCCTTCTGCTCACACGGCCATTTGTCTTGCTCCCCAACAAGACCAGATTGCACTTCTGGATCCACCTCTGAAAGGAACAATTTCTGTATGGTATATTGTCTTTTTGTGAGCAAAGTTATAATTGGGAAGAGGTATAAGATTACAAAGACAGTATTTAACTTGTAGGTTATTAATGCTGATAAGTAAGTAACATGTCAGGCCCTTTTAAGCACTTTAAATGGAATATCTTACAACAGTATTATCTCCATTTATTGAATGAGAAAACCTAGTCAAGAGAGCTAAATGTCAAACATATAGCTAGGAAGATTTGAACCCAGATAGTCTGAGCTCAGCATCCATAGATTTGACCACTATACTACATTGCCCCTTATTATACAACAAGTTGTCCATAATTCATACTATTCTTAATTCATGTATGCATTTTTGACAGCTTGCTGCAAATTAGGCACTATTTTAACCCCGGGGATGAAAAAGTCAACTGGACACAGAGTTTCTACTCTGGAGCCACTCCAGGTCTTCACTGCAAGGGTTCATTACTGCCACAGTCCTAAACTGTTCATGTGATTTCTCCAGGGAAAATTAAGATGTAGTGGAAATATCTTTGTGCAAGCTTTACCATCAGGTACATGTGTGACCCTAGGTAACTAAATAAATCATTTATTGCTTGTGCTTTGTTACCTGTTAGATATTTTCAATCCTCCAATTATAAGGTCCTGGGACTAGGACAAGTAGATTGTGAGCCTAAGGTAACACATATTCCAAGAAAGTTCAGAGGCAAGCTAACATTCCTTAAAGTCTCGATTATTCAACATGGAACGATCTGTGACAATCCAAAGGGCACCAAATCACTTCTATCAGCAGTAAAAACATCTAGACTGGAACTTATGTTCTGGTCATGACTTCTAACTGTCATGGGTGGGCCACTAAAGTTAATAGAATGCATTCCCGCCATCAAGGAACTGTGCAAGAATGTGAAGACAAGAGACTCCTGTTAGTCTAAATAGACCTGTTTGGGAGATTGTCTAACTCCAAATTCTACACTCACTGAAGCTCTATTCAATAAGTGGTGCTGGGAAATTGGATAGCCACTTACAAAAGAATTAAACAAGACCACTATCTCTCACCGCTCACAAAAATTAATTCAAGATGGATAAAAGATTTAAATCTAAGGCATGAAACCATAAGAATCCTAGAGAAAAATGTTGGAAAAACTCTTCTAGATAAGAGCCTAGGCAAAGAATTTATGACTAAGACCCCAATGGCAATCATGACAGCAACAAAAATTAATAAATGGGATTTAATTAAACCAAAAAGCTTCTGCACAGGTAAGTAAATAATAAACAGAGCAAATAGACAACCTGCAGAATGGGAGAAAATATTCACAAGCTATATATTTGATAAAGGGTTAATATCCAGAATTTACAAAGAACTCAAGCAAATCAGCAAAAAAAAAAAAAAAAATAAACAACCCTATTAAAAAGTGGGCAAAAGACATGAATAAAAGCTTCTCAAAAGAAGAAAGACAAATGGTCAATAAACATATGAAAAAATGCTCAATGTCACTAATCATTAGGGAAATGCAAATTAAAACCACAGTGATATATCACCTTACCCCAGTTAGAATGGCTTTTATTAAAAAGTCCAAACTAATAGATGCTGACATGGATGCAGAAAGAAAACAACACTTATATACTGTTGGTGGGACTGCAAATTAGTACAACCCTTATGGAAAACAGTATGGAAATTCCTCAGAGAACTAAAAGTATACATACCATTTGATACAGCAATCCCACTATTGGGTATCTACACAAAGGCAAAGAAGACTTTTCATCCAAAAGATACCTGCACTTAAATGTTTATTGCAGCATAATTCACAATAGCAAAGATGTGGAATCAACCCAAGTGCCCATTAATTCATAAGTGTATTAACAGAATGTGATATATGTGTACTATGGAGTACTACTCAGCCATAAAAAAGATGAATTAATATCTTTTGCAATGAAATGGGAGACTATTCTCTTACGTGAAGTATCTCAAGAATGGAAAAATAAACATTGCACGTACTCACTGTTAAATTGGAACTAACCAATGAGCACACATGAGCATAGAGGGAAGAAAAAGTCATTGGAAATCAACCAAGGGATGGAGGAAGCAGAGGGGCAAAAACCTACCTAATGGGTACAATGAACACTATTTGAGGGATGAGCATACCTATAGCTGGATCTCAAGCATTACAAAAGCGATCCATGTAACCTAAAACATTTGTAAGCCCTTAATATTTTGAAATAAAAAAAAAAGAACACAGATTGAAGCAGGAAAAAAAAAAGATAACAGCAAAGATAATTCATGATCACAGAATTACTGGGTTTTAAAATAAATTATCAGCCTATTACAGAGATTTTATAAAAAGAAAAAAAAGAAAGCTTTTCATCTTCTTTCCCACTTTTGAAAACCTCCATCCTTTCTGCCCAAATGTCTACCTGCCTTCCCTGTCTCTTGTCTTTCTTTTCTCTCTGAGAGGCAGCAGTATGCTCAAGACAGACTCAGTCAGGCTGGGCTCTGGCCTGTCCTAATTGAATGACCCTGGAAATAAAGCTAAACCTTTATCAATTTCAGGTCTGAATTCATAAAATGGAACCACATCACCTACCTCCCAGAATTCCTAGAAGATTGAAAATAATATATCCCTTGCATCAATCACAATGAAGAATAAAAATAAAGCACCTAGAATTGTACTTGGTATAGAGAAAGTACTGGATACTTAGCCCATGCTTGTACTGTTTATTATTTGATTTCTTCCCTGTTTTTTCTTTTTTTACCCCAAGCTTATGTTTACTCTAGAGCAAAACGAACAAATCTCACTAGAGTACAAGGATATTGGTCCTGACAAGTACACAGGGCTTTGGTAGTTGAAAAGAAAAGATAAGGCAAGGCAAGGCAAGGCAAGGTAAGGCAAGGGAAGGGAAGGGAAGGGAAGGGAAGGGAAGGGAAGGGAAGGGAAGGGAAGGGAAGGGAAGGGAAGCAAAGAGAAAAGAAAGCTACATTCTTAACCCACATACCTCAAGACTCAGATATTATACTAATCTCAGTATTGGTCTCTAACTTTAATTTCTAGTGAGGCCATGGGCTCTGGAGTCAGACTGCCAGTGCCCAAATCCCAGCTCTGCCCCCTTCTGGTAATGTGATCCTGGGCAAAAAATTCAACTTCTCTGATCTTCAATGTTCTCTTTACAGGGCAGTAAGAATAGAATGAATACTCCTAACTCATGGTGTGTTGTGAAGGTTAAGGTGCTAACCTTGTGCCTAGCATAGAGCAGATGCCCAATCACTGCTGTTATTTTGCTTGCTGTTACTATTTTGTTATTGTTATTGGAACCAGCACATTGAAATGGTCTCCAGTAACACAGCATCTGAGCTACAGTAAACAATGTTTTGTGGATTCTATTACTTAATGCTCATTACAAATCCATTTATGCTCTTCCAGCCCCTAGCACAAGCCACCCCATCTCTGACCCAGAATCTTGCAATAGTCTCCTAACTCCTCTCTTGGGTGTCAACCTCACTACCTCTAAGCCACTGTCCATACGGCGGCCTGAGGGATGTTTCTGGAGGATTCATAGGATTATCTCCCTCTCTTGCACAATACCCTTTATCTGTTTCCTATTGCTCTTTTTTTTTTTTTTTAAGACAGAGTCTCACTCTGTTGCCCAGGCTAGAGTGCTGTGACATCAGCCTAGTTCACAGGAACCTCAAACTCCTGGGCTCAAGGGATCCTCCTGCCTCAGCCTCCCGGGTAGATGGGACTACAGGCATGTGCCACCATGCCCGGCTAATTTTTTCT
>CAUYSK010123364.1:0-103149 GCA_963575035.1 Avahi laniger
TTTTTTTGCTTTTTTTAGAGACAGAGTCTTACTCTCTCACCCAGGCTGGTGTGTAGTGGCATCATCATAACTCACCGTACCCTCTAACTACTGGGCTCAAGTGATCCTCCTGCCTCAGCCTCTCCAGTAACTGGGACTACAGGCAAGCACCACTATGCCTGGCTAATTTTTAAAATTTTTTTATAGAGATGGGTATCTCGTCATGTTGCCCAGGCTGGTCTTGAACTCCTGGCCTCAAGCGATTCTCCTGCCTCAGTCTCCCAAAGTGGTGGGATTACAGGCATGAGCCACTGCTCCCATCCATGGGTAGATTTTAATTACTAATTCAATTTCTCCAGTTGTTCAATGGTTTATTCAGATTTTTCTATTTCTTTTTTTAGTCAGTTTGGTTATATATTTGTTTCAAGAAAATTGCCTGTTTCCTCTTATTTTTTAATTAATTTATAACATAGTTGTTCAAAGCATTCTTTTATGATTGCTAAATATCAACTATATTTGTAGTGACGTCTCCTTTTGGTCACAGTATATCTTTTATTCTTACTCTCTTCTATTAAAAGTTTTGCTAAAATTTGTCTATTTTCAAAAAAAACAGCTTTGTAATTGTGATTCTATCATTTCATTGTTTTTAGTTCATTTTCAGTCTTATCTTTATAATTTTATTTCCTTTTTTGGTTTTTTGTTTGTTTGTTTGTTTTAAATGTATTTATTTTACCTTCACTTTTGAATGAGAGTTTAACTGGTGCAATAGACTGAACTGTGTTCCTCCAGAATTCATATGTCATGTTTAACCCCCAATGTGCCTGTACTTGGAGACAGGGCCTTTGAAGAGGTAATTAAGGATAAATAAGATCATAATGGTGGGACCTAACCTAATATGACTCTTTTTATAAGAAGAGGAAGAGATATCAGGGATGTGTATGCACAGAGGAAAGGCCAGGAGGACACAGAGAAAAGGTGGCCATCTGCAAGCCAAGGAGAGAGGCTTTAGGAA
This sequence comes from Avahi laniger, assembly GCA_963575035.1. Taxonomy (NCBI): domain Eukaryota; kingdom Metazoa; phylum Chordata; class Mammalia; order Primates; family Indriidae; genus Avahi; species Avahi laniger. The sequence goes on from CAUYSK010123364.1 coordinate 992, forward strand.
AAACTAAACCTGCTGACACTTAAATCTTTGACTTCCAGCCTCCAGAACTGTAAAAAAAGAAACTTTTGTTGTTTGAAGTATTTCGTTATGGCAACCCTAGCAAACTAGTATAGCTGGGTATAGAATTCTAGGTTGTTGATTTGTTTTACAGTACTTCAAGATTATATGTTTTGTCTTTGAAGTTCTGCAGTTTTATTATGTTGTAGCTAGCTTTGGATTTGTTTAAGTTTTGTTTACCCTTTTTGGAATTCATTATGATTTTTGAGTTTCAGGATTCAAATGTTTTCTTCACTTATGAAAACATGTCAATCATTATTTCTTCAAATATTGTCCTGGTCTTATTGTTTCTATTTTCCATTCTTGGAATCGCATCTCTGTTATATCTCCTCATTCCATCTTTCATGTCCCTTAATCTTTCATATTTTCCAGATCTTTACATCTCTGTGACTTCTGGATAATGTCCTAAATTCTGTTTTCCAGTTTATAAATTCTCTTGCTTTATCTAATCTATTTAACTCATTCATTTAAATTTTTAATTTCCTCATTATTTCCTTAGGTGAATAGGTAGATTTTTAGCATACAGGTTTTCAAGGGTCCTAGCTTCTATACAGGGTTCTCAGTTCCAATTTCCTGCTTGCCTGGGCCCAGTGCTTACCTTATGAAATCCGAAGCTCTTAGGTGAACAGAATCAATAATCGCCCCTCCACCACCATAGCACAGCTACATCATGAGCTGACACTTAGAAACTTTTCCTGCTTTCCATTATCTCTTTGTTTCTGGTGCTTGGGCACTTCTCTTTCTTCCTTGAGAGTCTAAACCATGAATAGAAAATGTTTTAAATTTTATATTTTATCCAGCTTTTTATTCTAACTTTTTAAAAATAGTGGTATGTATCTTAGTCTGCCATTTTATAAAACAAAAAAGCTTGAACAACATTTTAATAATGAGGGGGGAAAAAGCCTCATTAGTTTTAGAAGGAGAAAGACAATCTGTATTGTTCTGGGATCAAGACAAAGTATTACTACTAGGAAATTCTCTTTTGATCCTTAAACAGCATAGAAAAGCCAGGCAGGCTGCCTATGTATAAGTTTTGTAATATGATGACCAATGAATCCAAAATCTATCCTATATCTGCTTCTTGGTGGCCACATAATCTACCATCAGAGAGCAAAAGTAACACATGATGAGTTTACCGGAAATCCTTATGTTGTAGCTTGTCATAGTGAGTATCGGAACTCTGAGTTCTAGTCATCACTCTAGCATTGACTCAAAAGGTCAGGGTGGCCAGGTCCTAATTAATTTATTCATTAACTTATTAATATAATCATAATCAATTAGATTTTTTAATACAACAATAAAAGAATTGTCAAGCACCTACTTCAGGTGTGCTGAAGATAGTCGTTCACTTTCAAAAAGAGACCCCTCTGATTTAAGTCTTTGAAGACTCTGCTCAGATTTTCCTTTCAGGGCCTCATTTAAGTACACACGCACACCACATTCTAGAGATGTCTAGAGATGTGGAAAAGCAGATACAATTTGCTGCTCTTAACTAATAACTTAACAGTTCATTCAGTAGTAGGAGACTGGCTTGGAATCATTTCTCATATAATTGATGTTCAAATGGATTATCACGGAGGTACAATGGAGGAAGCCGTCAGTTGAATCTTGCTGGGGTGGAGATTTGTGATCAGAAAGTTGGAGGCATAAGATCTTGCAATCAGAGATTTGGAGGATATTTAAGGTGTGCAGGCTCCTCCATGAGTAGCCCCGATGCCTTGGGTGAAATGGATACAAGCATACAGACGTCTTGCATCCTTTTCAGGGTGTGCGGAGGCCCGGGGCGCTGTCCGCAAAATGTTGGAGATTGCCGGAGACCATCCGTACAGCATCCGTGGAGTCTTGCCCTTCTCCAACCCTTCAATAAATATCACTCAGTGGAGATTCTGGTTGAGGATACTTGTTTTCAAAACAACAGCCTTGAGCCAACCTCCTTAAGTAGTTCCATATGTTTCTATGGAGAGTTTATGGATTGTGGCCTTCGGAATTCTTTTGTTTATCACTGGGAATCCAAGTCCTGAAAGCTGCTAACTAACCATGAGCTTTGCTGGTTACACAAGCTGTTGGACCTCTTAAGGACTTTGACATAAGGACCATTTTCTGTGGAATAAGAATTAGAGGTTTTAAAAAAGTGCACTTAACAGTATCATGTAAGTATCAGTTTCTGTATTTTATTACTGCCCAGGCCTTTTATTTTGTTTTTTTAAAAAAGGGCTGTGCTGCCTTGTGTGCCTTAAATGAGACCCTTAAAGGGAAATCTGAGCAGAGTCTTCAAAGACTTATAATCAGAGGAGTCTTTTATTTTTAAATGAACAACTGTCTTCAGCAGTCCTGAAACCAGGACAGAAAGGTGGGTAATTCCCTACCTGAGGCCCAAAGGCACAGCCCCACAAGATACTGGGGACCAATTTTGCCCCTGGGCAACTGTTGCCACTCTGTCCTCCCTGCCCCCATGAGTACCCAACTCGCAGTGATAGTCCTTTACTCTTAATAATCTAATGCCAAATACATGCAGGGGCTATACTGTTTCCAGGAAAAAAGTTTCCATGGTTGGTTGCCTCATCAGCCTTAGTAATAGCTACTAGGTATCGAGCACTTTGTGCCAGGCAATGCATTCTTTTTGTACTTTATCTCTTTTAATCCTTTCCTCACAATAGTCCAATGAGTGGGTACCATAATTATTCCTCTTTATACAGATAAGGAAACCAAACCTCAGAGAGTCTGGGCAATTTGCTTAAAGTTACTTAAAAGCTACATTAGCCTATCACTTTTAATTTTACTACCAGTGGCAGAGACAAGACATGAATTCAGGTTGTCTGACTCAAAGCTCTTATCCAACATGCTATACTCCCTCCCACACTCTCATAGCATAGATCCTTTTCTTTCCTATGAGATCTATTAATAGTTTGATCCCTAAGCCTCCTTTCCAGCTTGGAAGTACTATGGTTCTCCTCTAATGGCAGCTGTGTTTCTGTTCATGCTGTTTTCATATAAAACAATGCAAGAAAGAGGCTGATCATTTCTCTCCATAAAACAGTTGTTCACACATTTAAAAACCATCCATGCTGATCACAGAAGCTTCTCCAGACAGAGAACTGATGTGGCTGGAGCTGAAGGGTGACACCCAAGAAAGGCAGACTCGAGACCTCGCAGCTCTGCCTGGGTCCATGCTGCTTAGCGCTGACACGTGAGTCAGCAGAAGTGAGCAGACAATACCGTGCTGGGCTTTAACATGATGAGCCAGCCCTGATATCTGGCCAGCTTTAGTGCAGACCCCTGAAGTTTTGACAGAATATTAATTGCCCTGACACTTCCTGTTCCACACAGCTGGGTGGGATTGCTACCAGCCACACTGTTGAGAAGTTACACATTTCAGCCCAGCCTAGAAAGGTTTCCTGTGGTGGGTGAAATGACAACATGCACAAAGGTCAAACTCCAGATGGGGGAATCTGACCTTCTCTCCTCTTGGGGAAAACATTTTCTCATTATACTCTCAGAAGATTTTTGGTACAGGTTTAAGGCCAAAGTCTACTGAAAGATCCCAGCTCCTCTAACCTGGAGGGTGCCAGCCTGTTTCATGTAGATTTATTCAAGGCTTTCAGACCACCTATTAGATTCCTGAGCTAAGGGAAGAGAGGATGGGAGAGAGTGTTTAGGCATTTCTGACTGAGGAGAGCAAGACTTAGAAGTTGCTGCTGACTCCTTAAAGTTGGAAGGCATTTCAAGATGAGGTATGAGTTATTTCTGGATTAATATCTCGACTGAATAGAAATGCCAGAGGGTGGTGGGAAGAGTAGACGGCAGTATGGTGGGGAGTTTCCCATTCATTCATTGATTCATTTATTTATTCGTTCCAAAATATTCATATTAGATTTGCAAAATTCACTCACAATACACTCAGAGTTGATAAGAAAATGTAACTTAATTTTTCTTTGTTAACTGATTTAATGTTTCTCCCAAGTTTCCAGTACCGGACCTCAGGGTGGGAATTAAGTTTTAGCCCATTCCGATAAACCTCATCCAATGTAATAATCTAGGTAAACACTCAGTTTCCTTCCATTTTTCAGATTTCCTCTCCCTACCTCTGCTCCTACGCAAGTTGACCTCTGAGTTTGCAGCTGACGATAAATGGAATCTCTCTCTCAAAAGCTTTGTGCCACTGTTAGCGGGATGAGGGACTTTCTGGATCCTTACTGGTCACTGTGGCAGGGGTTGGTGCTGTCTGCTCCCTGGGCAGGAAACCACTGAAGAATGTGACATTCTTTGATGTGCTGGCATTCATCGTTACAGCCCATGGTCCCAGCCATCCACCCAGGTCACAGGGTCTGTGCCTACGGTGGGGAGGAGGAGGGGGCTGGCTTTGTTCTGACCCTGGGTCTCTGCTGCTCCAGCAGTATGTTCTGTGGGGGAGATAGGTACAGAAATTGGCATTCAGATGAGGAGATGTGTCAGTAAACTTTGCTAGAGTGACGCTGTGTAAAAAACCACCACCGACCTTTAGTGGCACATAGCAATAAACATTTATTTAGTTCAGAGATTGGTAATCATTTTCTGTAAATGGATGGACAATAAATATTTAGGCTTTTCAGATGTACAGTCTCTGAACTCTGCCCTTGTAGAACAACAGCAGCCTTAGACAATACGCAGTGACAGACAATATGAGCATGACTGTGTTCCAATAAAACTTTATTTACAGACACTGAAATTTGAATTTCATATAATTTTCTTGTGCTATGAAATATTATTCTTTTGATTTTTTTTAAGCCATGAAGTTGAATGGCCTGTGAGTTTTTTTTATGGGCTGTATAAAAACAAATGGTGTGCCGATTTGTCCATGGGCCATAGTTGGCTGAACGCTGATTTACCCTTGTGAATGTGCCCTGGGTTGGCTTGCCTGCTCTGCGCTGCACTTGCTCGTGAATCCACGGTCAGCTGTGAGTTGGCTAGGCGGCTCTGCTGAGTTTGATTGGGCTCATATGCCTGTCTGGAGATTAGTTTGCCATTGGCTGATCCAGGGTAGCTTTGGCTGGGATGACCGGGGCAAGTCGGCTCTGCTACATGACCAGCCGGCAGGTTAGCCTGAGCATGTTCTCTTTGCGGTGGCAGAGGCACGTGAGCGCAAGTGGAAACGTGCAAGCCCTTTCAGACCCTCTGCTTGAACTATGTTTGCTAATAGTCCACGGGCCAAAACAAGTCACCAGGCTGAAGCCAGAGTCAAGGGTGGGGCGGAACGCCCCTCCCAGAGTGAGAGGGCCCTGCCAAGGTACATGGCAAAAGTGATGTGCTGAGGCCATTAAGACAACCTGTCAAAGGACCTAAATTGGAAAGAGTTTTTACTACAAAGAATTCTACTTTGATGCTAGACCGGGGTCTGACTGCGAAGCATATAAATGGGGGACAGACACATGAAACAAGTAAGTGTGATTCGAGAGGGGAGAGTGTGTGTCAAGGCGCAGAGGCATGAAAGAGCTTGTCCTTTGGCGAGACAGTGCTACTTGTGAGTATAATGGCTGGAGGGAAGAGTGGAGAAAAGCGGGCAGGTTTCAAAGTGGATCTGATAAAACTTGGTAATGTTTTGGATGCAACGGGCTAGGTTATAGTCAAAGAAGCAGCCATTTGAGAGCGAGCAAAAGCGAACGTGCTTGTTTTAACTCCTTGGCAGTAGTACGCCACTGTGGTAAGGACGTAAAAGCAAAGGACTGCTCTACTCCTGCTTCCTGTCGGCAGAGGAAGGCATGAGAAGAACACTTAGAGTACACAGATTGATTCTCAGCTCAAGGTGAAACTCAAGACTTGAGATCCCATTTCAGGGTGTAGTGGTTTTAGAGTGAAGAATCAGGAATTCTGCTATTTTCTGGTATAAAGTGAGAGGAGCCATATACTTCCTCTGCCCTTGAATCATTCCAGGGAAAAGCTAAGCTTTTTGCCTTTGACCTCAAGGTGTAAATTTATTTTTCCTCCTTCCCTCCCTCTCTCTCTCCCTCCCTCCTTCCTCTCTCTTTCTCTCTCGATTTCTTCCTTTTTTATTGTTTACATTTGAGCTGGGCAGCAGGGAAAAGCGGGGCCCAATATACTACAGACTGACTAGAGTCCTTGGCATCACGGGAAATTCCTCGACTTGTTTAGTGAAGGTTGGCTGCACCCCAAGATTCCGCTGTTTCTAAGTAGAGTCATGTATATGGCGTAGGTTTTGTGTTAGGACTCTGGGGGATTTGGGCTACGAAACATAATGTGCAGTCTGCCTGGTTTCCCGGTGGCAAAATAGAAAGCTAGATCTATTTGTTATAGAACTGTAAGCTTCAGGTTTTTTCCTCATAATTACAGATGTGCTGTTGAATCTTACTGCAGCAAATACAATGAGACCTTACAATTTAAAATGAAAATCAAATATATTCGGGATGAAGCATTATGGGTTTAAGAATGGAATATTTTACAAGCGTAAAAAACAAAAAGGTTCTGTGTTTATGTTACCTAAATGTTAATGGTTTTCCCGGTTTCCTTATCTCCTAAGTCCTGCTGTCCAAGATCCCTTGATTCTTTGGCTAGAACCAATGATGTCATTAAAGAGGAATGTTTGGAGGCTCTTTCCTAGTTCCACCCCCAACATTTCAGATGGCATTAGCTTCACTAGGAAAACAGACTTGAGAGCAAGTTAAAGAAAAATGATTATTTGCATTTTGCTTTTACATTTTGCCGCTTCCCCCACTAGATTATCTAGTCTAAGAAGGAACTTTCATCATCCTTGATGTTTCATGTTGATCAGACATTTTGTCCTTATAATTTCCCCTTTGTTCATGTTACATGAATGAAAGAATCAAGAACACGTCTGAAAGAAATCAGGCTATCCGCTAACAGGGTGCTGGGGGGCAGCGCACTAACCCTAGAACTGGCACCTATGGGGAAGGTGCTGTCGATGCTGAGTTCACCTGCCCAGACGGCCTCTTCCAGAGCTTTACATGCCACAAATTAGTGATGATTCCTGGGTCAGCACCTTCAGCCCTATTTGCTCTCACACTTTCCGATCTGTACATCCAACTATTGCTTGACATCATGAGACCTTGCGTGTCTTAACAGTCCACTTGAAACTCAATGTAGCTAAAAGAGACTCGATTCTGCACCCACCCCATACACCTGCTTCTTCCTCAGCCTTCCCCGTATCGGTAAGTAGCACCACCATCCCCTCAATTACTCACTCGAAATCCTAGGAGTCGCCCTTCATGCCTCACTGTATTTCATAGCTCACCTGCAACCCATCAGCACCAGGTCCTGCAGCCGCACACCGTGTCCAAAGCCAACGACTTCTCAACACTTCCGGGGCCGCAGCCCAACCAAACCACACAGCATCCTTCTGACGGGCCTCTCTTCTTCCTTCCATAACCGTGTTTCAGAGCACAGCTGGAGAGATCTTTTTAATGAGTAAAGATCAGCCTACTCTGCTGCGCAAATTCTGCTTTTTTTTTTTTCTTCACTTAGAATGTAAGCGCCTTTCCCAGGGCTACAAGGACCCACCTCAACCTTCCTCCCATGTGCCCCTCAGCCTCTGTCTCTGCCTTCATTCTCTGCCCCCCAACCTTCCAAATGCGCCCGTCTCTGGGCCTCTGCCCTTGCTGCTCGGAACGTTCTCTCGGAAAGCCCCCGGCTGCTTTCTTCTCAGCATTCAGGTGTCAGGTCAAATGTAGGGTCCACAGAGAGTCCTTCTCAGATTGTCCTAGCATGGGCAGTAGTGCTGTTCCTTCCCCATCACTCTCTGTCTCTTTTATTTATTTTTTTTTATTTTCTTATTTCAAGAATTCTACATCTAGATCTCTGTCTCTTTTAATGATTATTTTTTTCCTCTCGGCACTTCAGACTCCAAAATACCTGCATGTTTACTGTCTGTCTTCCTTACTAGAATGGAAACTTCATGCAGACGTGGATTTTGCCTTGTTCATTGTGGTATGCCTAGCACTTAGACAGTGCTTAGTACAACGTAGGTGCTCAATAAACATTCTCTGAATTAATGAACAAACACTAATAAGGTAGGACTTACCTTGATGATCTGGGCTCTAAAAGCCTGCAATGGGTGTTGCATTCCGCCAGGCCCGGCTCCCCTTCTCCTATTTCTGGCTCATAAGAGCCAGACCCCTGCTGCTGAGCCTGGGTTCCTTCTGCTCTGTGCCCTCATCACCTTCTCCGGGTCAGCACCGTCTCCACCAAATACGGACCCAGCTCCTATTGTATACCAGACACTGTTCTGGGCCATGGGGGAGACAGAACTGAATAAAATGCACGCGAGCACCTGCTTTCACAGACTTTGTGTTCTGTGTATCCGGCCCAGGTGCGCCTTCACCTCTCAAACATGTGGTCGAATCGACTCCACACCAGGGTGGCCCTGATGGGAATTGGTCCAGACAGTTCCCAGGTTTCCCCTATTTGTGAGGAATATAAGGCGTTCCCCACTGCATTGCTTGGTTGTCCCATAAAGGAGAAGTCGAGACAGAGCCTGGCCCACAATAATGCCAGGATGGCCTCGAGAGGGGGATGCAAGCCGTGGAGCAACAAGGTCTGCTTGGCACCGACTCAAGGCCTCACCCTGCCCGCGGCTGAGTCAGCCCTGTTGAAGAATCACAGGTGGAACCAATTAGAGCTCAGCAGCATGGGACAAACCAGGTGCCAGCACCCACTTCCTGCTAGGAGGAGGGGGGCCTCGACTGGCCCCAGCTGGCTAAAGCTGGCTGTTCTCGGTTTCTCTTTGCTGTCTCTGAACAAACTGTAATTTAAACCTGAAATACTGGTGAATTCACTAGTAACACTGTTAGAGACTATTTTGGGTTAGAAAACTCCTGTGTAGTCCGAGTAGTAAATTATGGGAATCAAGTGTCTATCTCAAAGAGCGTAACTGCCAGGTTAGCTTCCAACTTAAAAAAAAAAAGTGCATTCACCATATTTAGAATCTTTTCATTGTCCTAAAAAGTGTCAACTGCTTTTCCCAACAAAAGCTACCAAAACAAAGAGACGTTCATGTGACAATACCCTTCGTGGCTGCCATTCTGGGAAGCAGGAATGACAGGGCGGTGAAGCCAGACTTCCCAGCACAGCTGACTGTGCCGCCCCCGCCCACTCTCGCCGGGCCTCTGACTTTACTGCCCTGCAAGTTAGTTAAGTGTGATCTTAAGGGCTGAGGGAGGTTCTGGAATTTGGGGCGGATTAGAAGTGTATTCCCAAATGAGCTGCTCTTTGTCAGTGACCAAGCCTCTTGATATTTCAAGTATTTGCCATCTCCCTTGAGACGGGCAGATTAATCATGGAAGGAGGGGTGAGTTTTTTCCTCTCTGCTCTCAGCCTTTAACCTTCCTGCTGCTGCAGTCTGAGCTCTTCCTTTGCATTTGCCATGTCACAGTCACTTGCTCGGGGAGGGTGTTGGTGTCCCAAAGCCCTTCTGGACCTTAGGTCTAAGATATTAGTGTCTGCTAATTTAGTAGGTTCCCTCTTTTTATTTATTTATTTATGTCAGCACGTTACGGGGGTACAAATGTTTAGGCTACGTATATTACCTTTGCCCCACCTGAGTCAGAGCTACAAGTGTGTCTGTCCCCCAGACGGTGCACACCGCACCCATTAGGTGTGTATATACCCATCCCCCCTCCCACCTGCCGGACATCTGATGAGAATAGCCCATTATAAATACAACAAAAGGAACAATATCTATGCTGGCTCTAGGTTTAGAAGGAGGGCGGATTCATGGCTTATACCTGGAGATCCTAGATTTCCTGAAATTTGTTGTGCTTTTTTAGTAACTGCTGAGGTGTCTCACAGAGAGTCTAAATTCAGTCACTTTATTGAGTGCCTAAGAATTTGGCTTTATGCATTATTTTATAAATCATAGCAAAATATAATTTTAGTTATAGCATATCCATGTAAGAATCTCCTTTCATCTTTGGAGGTGTCCTTCAGGGTCTCTTTCAGTTCTAAACATTTGGTAGTTCCAAATAGTTTGCATTTAGAGTTTATTTGGACCATCTTCAGTCTGTGGAAATCTCGAGGGACAAGAATGGCTTCTTTGTTTATCTTTAAGGTGGTTGCTTTCTGGATGTTTGTCCACCTTCCAAGGAGAGATAATTGGGTTATTTTTATGTTATTTAGGGCTACTCACCTTAAGGGTACTCTTTTGTATAGGTGATTATTCCAAGTCTGTTAGATGTCATGAGCACATAAATAAACTCGCACTCTTGACTTCGGCCTAGGGGTTTGCTGAGCTGTTTCTTGTCGAAGTTTCTAAGAACTGAGTTTTTTTCGGTTTTTCTTGAGCTTACAAATCCCAGTTTTATTTAATCAAAGGAACTTCATGGGAAAACAGCAGTGTATAAAATATTCATTCACAACAGTGATAGTGTGATTGAGCAATAGCAGCAGCTGCCCTAAGTCCATGGCTGTGAGAACACAATTAAAATTTTAACACATTTCATGAAACTCTTTTCTGTATAGCTCAGCTTTCAAAGTAATGGGGAAATGTATCTAGTGCTTAAGTATAAACTCGTACTTGAAGCTCTGTTGTAAGTTTAAGGATGAAAAAATATGTTTTTCTTTGACTAATTCAAACACATTGACCTTATGTATTTTGATAGTTGCTGAAATTCCTAGGATTATTCTCAAAGTAGACCTTAAGAATATAGAATGCAAAAATTCTCAAAATTTTGTGTGCATAGGAGTCAACTGGTGAGTTTGTTAAAATGGCAGCTTTGGATCAATTGTTGGTGGACTTTTAGGTAGTATCAAGTTTTTGGCTATTATGCACAGACGTGGAACATTCTAGTTTGTGTCTTTTTGGTTATCACATATATGTATTTCTGTTGGGCATCCAGGAACAGAATTTCTGCATCATAAGTAGACATATATTCAGCATTAGTAAATACTGATAAAAAAATATTCCAAGGCGATTTTACCAATTTTTAGTTAGTGTTTAAGAGTTTCAACTGATCCACATTCTCACCAACACTTGGTATTTTCTGTTTTAATTTTAGCTATTCCTGTGGTTATTTAGACATAATGACATTTTGGTCAACAACAGACCATGTTAAGACGGTGTCCCATAAGATTATAATACTGCATTTTTACTGTACCTTTTCTATGTTTAGATATGTTTAGAAACACATAATACTTACCATTGTGTTACAGTTGCCTATAGTACTCAGGACAGTAACATGCTGTATAGGAGCAATAGGCTACGCCACACAGCCTAGGTGTGCAGAGTAGGCTGTGCCATCTAGGTTTGTGTAAGGACGCTCTATGATGTTCCCACAATGACACAATCACCTGACAATGCATTTCTCAGAATGTATCCCCATCGTTAAGTGACACATGACTGTGTTTCATAATAATTGAGATTTAAATTGAATGGATAAATGGATTTTGGTATAATTACACAATGGAATACCATTCAGCCCAAGTGAAGGAACAATCTATAATGATATGCAACAACTTGGATGAATCTCACAAATATAATGTGTGAAAGAAGCCAGACACAAAGGAATGTCAACTACATGGGTCCATTTATAGACAGCACAAAAAAACGCAGATGGAAGTAATCTATGGCGCTAGGAGCTGAGATAATGGCTTCCTCGGGGAAGGTGAGCAGGTTGTGGCTGTAGGGGCAGAAGGGGTGCCCAGGCAATATTCTCGTTCTTGATCTCAGGGCTGGCTTTGCAGATGGGTTTAGCTGTGAAACTCCAGCAAGCTGTCCATTTATGCTGCGTGCACTTTTCTGTATGTATATTATACTTTATTTAAAGGTTTTCTTTTTTAAAGTACAGATTTCCAAGCCCTTATTATTATGAGATGTTGTCCTTTGATGGTACCTGGGACTTTGCAAGCTTGACGAGTACACGGGTGGTTGGGATGCAGGTGGCCTTGCAGTGCACTTTGAGAAACATTGATAATTGCATTCAGTGCAGAGATTTTTAAAGCATTCATCAGCTCTTCAAAATAATTAAATCAGCTGCCTTGTACACTGAAGCTATTTTCGGTCACTTCAGAGTCCCCCACCCTCCTCACTTTCTGAGAGTGAATCCATCTTGGAAAATGAAAACACCCAGTGAGCTCCACATCGGAAAGAGCTGCAGCTTATACTCGACGAGAAAAGGACAATCAAGTGAGAAATAAATCCATTAGGTGGGAAGGAATAAAAACCCCATCAAGTGCTGGAATCATAGAAACTCTCTCTGGGAGGGGAACTGATCTTGTCTGATGAAAGCTTATTTCATTTATTTAGCCACAAGTGACAGAGTGTGTCTGGGTCTGAGGCATTTGGTGGAGGATCTGTAAAAACTAGGTTAAGGACCGAATCAAAATCTCTTCCAATTACATGAAGGAGGAAGCTAAAGATGCAAATAACTGCAAAGCTATTGCTGTGTTTGACTAAAAGCCCCCCACATGGTAAGACCTGAATCAGCTTTCGTTTTATTGCTACGGGAAAGAACAGAGCTGCCCGACAAAATTACACAGGCACGTTTTTAAGCGAATAAAAAGAGTGAAAAAAAAAATTCACTCAACACTTGTTTAGAGCTTGCTCTATCCACCCAAATGCTGAGAAAAAAAGGTCAAGAGGGAAAGGGTTCTTACCTAATAAAAAAAGTCAGATTTTAAAGGGCACTTATTCTTCCCGGAGACACAGGGGGTGTATACAATATTACTTGACTGAGCTATAGGCAGGCTCGTAGTAACTTGATAGTCACTGGTATGGCTGCACCAATTGTTAAAAAATTGGACATGGTTTCGTATCTGTTGGAAAATAGTCACAGCCCAGGATCCCACCTTCACTGTCCACGTTGCTTGGCCCGTTCTCTGGGATCCCTCAGACCTCCCTCCCAATAGTACAGCAACTGAAGGGTTAATGTTGCCACCTTAGAGGTCATTGCCCTGTGGAGACACTTGTGAAGGGGTGGGGTAAGGAATCCTATCCCATCCAGTTCCTCTCTCATTCTACAGCTTTGTACTACCCCCCCATATCACCCCAATTCTATTAATACTTCTCTTGCAATTTCTCATTCATTGGCAATTTCTCATCCAAGCCACATTCTTAGGTAATGAAGGGTCAGTAATTAAATGCAGATGTTTTGTCATTAGATTAGCTTCCGATTCTGTCAGTCCTAAATATCCAAGGGCTTACAGATGCTCTCTGATTCACTTGCTCTCTCACTCATCCAGCAAACGTCTCTGGAATGCCTGCTACGTGCCAGGCACTGTGCTTACCATCCTCCCTCGGCCTCGATGAAAACTCACAGGCTGGTGGGGATGATCAACCTACACACAGACAATTGTGGTGCAATCATGGCGCTGTGCACAAGTATGATGGGAGCATGAAGAAGGGCTGGCAAAGGTAGCCCATGGTGGGTCAGGGAAGACTTTCTGGAAGAGGTGGTTTGAGCTTAGACTTAATGGAAGCATAGAAGTTAGCCAAGTGGGCATGGCAAGCAGAGGAAATTTTGGGCAAAGGGGACTGTATGAAGAAAGTGAAAAATTGCACGGTATGTGTAGGCAACAGAGGGTTCGAAAGTGTGAGACTGAAGGAGGCAGGTGGGGAGACCCGAGAGGAGGGCAGGGAAGGAGATGCTGCCAAGGAGCTGAGAGGTGATTCTGTAAGTCCTGACTCACTGGGATGCAGCCAAATACTGTGTTACTGTTAATAAAGTATTAGGGTTGTAATGGCTTTGCTCCTTAAAAAACCTAAATTAGAGCAGATTCAAGGTTATCCCTAGAATATGGTGGCTCTTCCCCACTGGCATTCCATATGCTTTCTTGAGAGAGAGAGAGAGAAAGGGATAGAGCAGGGGCTGGAAGCCAGGGCTTGAGAACAACTCTCTGCTCACCTTGTCCAAGCAGCAAGCTGGTGGCCACAGTATTAACAAACTGCCGCTGTGCTTTACTTCCTTACCAATAGTTTTAGGTTTCATGAAATCTAAGCACACCCAGAAGACAGTGCACTTCCGGGTATGTACACCACCCAGCTTGTTGGTCGTGAGAGCACTGCAGCTGTGTAAAATGGGAGCCGTGGGGGAGATTCCATGAGGGGGGCCTGCGTGCATTTTATGGTGCTTGCTCTGGTTCCTGGAGCAGGGCTGGAGTATCCTGCAGGTCAGGAAATCTCAGCCATGCACTCCCAACGTAGTTATATTTCAAACAAATTATATGTTTATTGCTGTACTAATATATTTTATTCATTTAAAAACACACTCCAAAATATAATTAGTAAAAGCATAAAGGGAGATTAAAACATTTGAAGGAATTTTTATTTTATTTACTTATAAATTTATTTACTTAAAACCTCCTGATCAAATATGCCTAATTATTTTTTTTTAATTTGGGCTTAATACTTGTGATACTATGATTCGTACGTCTTGTTCTAAGTTTATTTCAGTTCTCGGTTGTAATGGCTGACGTAGCTGGAAAAGACCTCGTAAAGCGACATGGCTCCAAATAGAAGCACACTTACGAATCATGAAACTCAGTTTTCAGCTCTATCTAGCAATTATGCAAGCATTTTTGATGAAGCTCAAGTCAGTAAACATCTTTTATCCCTGATATCAAACAGTTGTTCTTGTAAGCTAATTGGAAGGGGTATGTCATTTTTGTCGTGTTAACAAATAGGTTTGATATCGGCTGACCCTCTGTTTAAAAAAATTTAAAATAGGTTAGTAAATTCTGTATGCCAAGTTTTTAAAGTGTTGGGATACAAATGTTTGTACACGTGACTCCCTTACATTATTTTTGGCAATAAAATCACAAAATGAGGGAAACGTTTTCAAACGTCTATTTTCAAATTTCTCTTCAATAGAAATTCCTTTTGAAGGTAGTTATTTTCTTATTCATTGTTAAAAATGTTATCTTTACCTTGACAGAATTCAGTAAGTGTATTTATTTTTTCAAAGCCAACTGCAAGATAGCATACTGATACTATTTATCAAAGAAAAAGGCAGCATATTTTGTAAAAGAAAAAATTTTTTCTTTTTGTAAAAGAAAAAATATGCCTCTTGTTCAAGTTTGGCAATTTGAAAATTGACCTGATTAGATGTTGGAATGAATGAAAGGAAGGATTCTGGGATGGTTCCTAGCTTTCCAGCTTGGACAGCTACTCGAGTGGTAGTGTCACCGAACGATGTGGACAGAGAATGGAAGCCGGGTTAGGAAGAAGATGATGAAAAATCAAGTTGAATTTGTAGTTGAGTTCACATGTCTACAGGACTTCCTGCTATGACTTCATGCCTGACATATTAAAAACCAAACTTACCCTTGGCTTTATATCCCAAATTTGTGTTTTTCTTCTGATCTCCTATCTCTGTCCACGGCACCACCATCTCTGAGTCACTAAAGGCTAAAAACTTTAGAGTCATCCTTCTGTTTCCCCCTATATCCAGTAAGTAATGAAGACTTTCAACTTTTATTTGTTTATTCCACGTACATGTATTGAGCATCTCCTCTGTGCCAGGTATTGATCTAGGTCCTGAGGATACGTGTGAACAAGACAGATGAGGTATTTGCTCTCATGGAGCTTATTTTCTGGCTGGAAAGATAGACAATAAATAAATATATAAACATAAAAAAATCAGATATTGATATGTGCTAAGTAGAGAATTCATTTTTTTTTTTTTTCGAGACAGAGTCTCACTCTCTTGCCATGAGTACAGTGCTGTGGCATCATCCTAGCTCACAGCAACCTCGAACTCCAGGGCTCAAGGGATCCTCCTGCCTCAGCCTCCCAAGTAGCTGGGACTACAGGCATGCGCCACCACGCCTGACTAATTTTTCTATTTTTTAGTAGAGACAGGGTCTTGCTCTTGCTCAGGCTGGTCTTGAACTCCTGAGCTCAAGTGATCCTCCCGCCTCGGCCTCCCTGATTGCTAGGATTACAGGCCTGAGCCACTGCGCCTGGCCCTAAGTAGAGAATTAAAGCAAGTCCTATAATGCTATTTGGGTGGCTGCTGTAGATGGGATGGGCAGAGAAGAGCTCTCTGAGGAGATGCCATTTAAGGTGAGGCCTGAAAGTCCATGTACTGTCACAGGAAAAGTCTTCTGGGCATAAGTCCTCAAGCTCTTGATGAGCTTGGTGAGTTATAGAAACAGAAGGAAGGCCAGGATAGCTAAGGCTTGGTGGTGGTGTTGAGGTGACCTTCACTGTTCTTTAATCACTGCTATGCTGTTCCCAGGCCCACCACCTCATACCTGGCCTGTTACAATGCCCTTTAATCTCTGCCTACCTTCACTCTCTGCTCCAAACTATTTTGCACACAAGCACCTGATTCGCCTTCACTATGCCGTGGTAAAAAGCCTTTAGTAGCTGACAAGTTGAAGGCTGACCTTTAGGGGTCAAGAATGTACGCAGCTCTTCAGTGGAGGTGTTCGCCCCCTGTGAGATTTCCAAGATGCCTTGGGAAGACATGAAGTCTCTTGTTACCCTCTAATGTTTACCCACCCTGTGCATTAGTTTTCTATGATTGCTGCAACAAATGACTACAAACTTAGTGGCTTAAAACAACATGAATTTATTCTCTTAACAGTTCTGGAAGTCAGAAGTCTGCCATGAGTCTTGCTAGGCTTAAAATCAGTATGTCCACAAAGGGGTGCTTCTTTTTGAAGGCTCTACGGGAGAAACTGCTTCTTTACCTTCCTTCAGCTTCTAGAGGTGGCCCACTTTTCTTAGTTTGTGGCCCCTTCCTCTGTCTTCAAAGCCAGAAAGGTGGCCTCCTCCAATCTGTCTCTGACTCTGACTCTCACTCTCTTGCTTTCCACTTTTGCTTGTAAAGATCTTTATGAATACATTTGGCCTACCTCGGTAATTCAGGATAGGAAAATTTGCCCATTTCAAGGTTAATTGATTATAACCTTATTTCATATGTGTGTGTGTATGTGTGTGTGTGTGTATATTACTATATAAATATGTAAGAGGGCTGTCTGGAAAGTATCCAGCCATGTAACTGTTCTTGTTATATTAACAATGGCTGGATACTTTCCAGACAGCCCTCGTATATCTCATGTAGTAATATAATGTATTCATAGGTTTGGGGGATTGGGACATGGACATCTTTAGGGGGCCATTGTTCTGTCTACCATACCATGCTTCTTTGATGTACTAGGTCTTATTAGATATTTGTAGCTCATAGGGACTTCCTTCAAATGGAAAAGCTGCTAAGACTCAGAGGAGGCCTGTCATGGGAATCTCAGTAGGAGACGCTTTGGTTCTGCAGACATGGTGGAGCTATGCCCATTGATGGGGCAGGATTGCTAGTTTTCCTGCGAGGACAGCTGAATGTGGGAGGGTGAGAAGAACAGCAGCTATTGCCTTGGATATTTGATCCAAGTCTATTGGCTATTCTATCCCTTGTATAGAGCTAGAACAGCAGAGAATATTTTTTTATCTCATTTATTTCCCACCAGATAGAGAGTTGGATCAGTTGACCATGAAGGTCCCTCCTAATCTTGAGAGTTTACGATCTTCCTGTTTGGTGAGATGGCTTCCAAGATAGAATATATGGCTAGGAGATATGGAAATAGAATCACATTAGATAGCACAAGTTCTAATCTCTTGAAAGAGATTATAAAACTTTATTTAGTGGACATATTCTTTCTGCTCCACACTTGAAAATTTACAGGAAAAGAGATTCCAGAATGTTCTTCAGCAAGACATTCTTTTGTTGTCTTCAACCTCTAAATGATGTCTACAAGCCAAAAAAGCTATTCTTTGGCAGGAAATGCAAGTGAAATCCCATTACATTGATTTCCATTGCACAATGACCATTTGTCCTGAATTTCTGGAATAGTTCTCATTTCATGTAATTTTATTATTTTCAATAAAGAATTAATTAAATGTATAAGTAATTTAATTTTATATCTTAGTAAGACATTTCATACAAATAATTTCATAAATCAGAAGATCTTCTGTTTAATCTGTCTTAATTTTTAATTTGGGCAAATGTTGTTGAATATTTTCCTGGTAGTGGAATTTTTTTGCCTGAATAATTTTACTGCTAGAGAACGTCCTTAGTCTGTAGAGCTAAAGACAAACAAAACTTGCTGTCCGTATAAGCAATAAGTTGGTACTTGGTAATAAATTTACTTTGAAAAAAGGTACAAGAAAGAAACACTAATAATGACATCCAATGTATATTAAACACCTAACATAACTTAGGCACTGTGGCAAGTCTTTACATATATAGCTTTGTTTCAATCTTAAAAACGAAAACTCTGAGAAGTAAGTATCTTGTCCCTGCCGGTATTTTAGATGGGGAGCCTGATGAGGCACGTGGAGCAATGTTGCCCTAACAATGTACAAAGTTAGAAGGGAGGAGACTGGATGAGGAAGAGGAGACCAGACCAGAGGAGGAAGAAGAGACCAGACAAGGAACAGGAGACAAGACCGGACGAGGAAGAGGAGACCAGACCAGATGAGAAAGAGGAGACCAGACAAGGAACAGGAGACAAGACCAGATGAGGAAGAGGGGACCAGACAAGGAAGAGGAAGCGAGACCGGACCAGGAAGAGGAGACCAGACTAGATGAAGAGACCAGAACAGATTTGGAAGGGAATGCTAAGTTCTTAACATGCAATACCTCATTCGGACCTCGTGAACCATCCTATAAAATAGGTATTGTTCTTTTCCTTGTTTACAGATGAGGAAACTAAGGCTTAGGGAAGTTGTGTAACACCTTAACTTATGAAACTGAGAATCAAAACCAGGCCTGGCTCCAGAGTCTCTGCTCTTAGCCATTATGCAAGTCAGATAGATACCTTCTTTCTGCCTGTATGGTTGTTCCCACAGCTTCCTGCAAAGCTGTCCTCAGGCTGGCCCTCGGGCTGAGCCACAGCTGCTCTCCCGGTGATTTCCAACCCTAGGTTTTATTTTTACTGTGGATGGGGGAGGGGCACAGTCCTGGGCTGGAGGGCAGAAATTGAACTTCTCGTGCTGTTCTATCTCTGGACATAACAGGGTGAACTCTCAGCAGGCATCCCTTGCACTAGGTGTCACTTGTCCTATCAGTAATATGGGAAGAATAATCCTACTCCTGGTGCCTGCCAAAATTACTCTTTTTGGAGATCATATATGGAAGAAATCTGCATAAAGAATTAGCATTTATTAGACTATGTATAGATCTAGCCCCCAACCAAAGTTCCAGATTAATTCCCAAAAGTTCCCAGCAAACTTGGAAAGCCTCCAAAGGATCCTCACCTCCCTGCCTTTGTTCATGCCTTTTCATGTATCTGAAAGGCCTCCTCATCTTCACCTACAATAATCCACCTATCCAAAAGGCCTAGTTCATAGGCTTCCTCCCAGAAGGTGTTTGTGGACAGCTGTCCTTGAATTGATCCATCTCTCCTACCTAATCTTTGGCTGTAAGCACTTAAGACAGGCATCACTCCTAGCCTTAGCATATAATTACTGATGTTTAGGACATCTCCTCTATGGAGGACATGTGTTGGTTTTTGCTTGTCTAATATCTTCTCCCCCTTTTAATAACAGCAACTTGATTTTCCTCTGGTGAACAACCTTCCCTCACTTTTAATCCCTATGATTTGGATGGGATTAACCCCACTTAAAAATTCAGAGGTATGTTGACGTAGGCCTATTCAGAGTTACTATAATGGGTTCAGTGAAGGACAGGTGACTCAATTAAAAGCACTGAGAATTATTTCTAAGACTTTTGCTAGGACCATTGGCATAAAAAGCTCTATTTTTGTTACAACTGGATGTAAACATGGAGCTGTGAGGAGCTTTCACATGGAAAAAAAATTCCTGAGGATGAAGCCACCCAAGAGCAGGTTATATAGAGAGACCTAATCTGGAGGATAACATTGTTGGAAATCCTTGGATCTGAGATTCAGCTATTCCTGAAACTATTAAGAGAAATAACCTGCCTAAGACAAATAAATTCTGTCCCCTGCCCACATTCTTTTTTCCTTTTATGCTAGTTTGTGTTGGGTTTCTATAATGTAGATTTGAAAGATAGGAACACATCCTCAATTTGTTTATGAACTTTAAGGGGCCAAAGGCCTGATCTTTTTAACTTTACATCTCTTAGCATGGTACCTGGTAAGACAGAGGGTCCTCGAGGTGTGATGATTAATTCACTCCATCTCACTTTCCCTGAGCATCTACAATGAGCTGAGCTAAGCACTGGAACCACAAGGCATAATTAGACATAGTCCTTGCCCTTGAGGAGTTCTGAATTTAGTACAAGGAGGAGGTCTGAAAATGAACATGTTATAATATCACATGGACTATAATAGAAATCTGAGCAAATTTTTGTAGGATTCCAGAGGGTTGGAGGTTTGGGGAGATGGGATGTGGGAAGGCTTCTCAGAGGATGTGACATCTGAGTCGAGTTCTTAAAGAACAAATAGAAGTTCCTAGGCAGAGAAGTGGGCATGGGGAAAAGGTGTCCCAGGGATGAGGTATTCCAGGTGGAAAGAACAAGATTATATATTAATAATTATAAAACTAATAATAAAAATAAAAACAAACAACCAAGCAAACAAAAAAAGAAAAGAAGGGGGAGAGTTGATGTTTGGGTTAGTTTGCCGCTTCCTAACACTGTTCAACCCAAGCCTTTCTACCTCTAAGCATTGTAAGGGCTGGGTAGGTGGGTTCTGAGGGGGGAGGTGGTTGAGGTGACTGAGGCAGGATTACAGTGATGTTCTGCAAGGAGTCGAGTCCTTGGGCTGCAGAAAGAACCAAGAGTTTCTTATCAGATCAGGATCCAAAGACCTCGATGTCTGGGGCTGCACAGAGTTCTTACGTTGACATCTTCTGTGCTGAAACCCTGGTCATCACTCCAGTTGTCTCCATCCCAGGAACTGGCTCACCCTCCACCCAGCCACTCAAACCTAAGCTAGGAGTCATCTGAAACTCTTCACTTTTTTCCTCCTAAAATCCTACACATTGGCAAGTTCTGGTTTTCCTACCTTAAAATGCATCTAGAATCTGGGCTCTTGTCTTGTCTGTCTGTGCTGCTATATCAAAAAACCACAGACTGAGTGGCTTATAAACAACAAACATTTGTTTCTCACAGTTCCGGAGGCTGGAAGTCCAAAATCAAGGTGCCAGCAGATTTGGTGTCTGGTGAGGGTCTGCTTTCTGGTTCACAGACAGCACCTTCCTGTTGCTTCCCCACATGGTGGAAGGGTCTCTCTTATAAGGGCACTAATCCTATCCATGAGGGCTCTGCCCTTGTCATCTAATCAACTCCTAAATATCCCACCTCTTAATACTATCACATTAAGGATTAGATTTCAACATATGAAATTTGGGGGGACACACATTCATACTGTAGCCTCTGTTCACCCCAATAACCACCATCCTCCCAAAGGTTCATCTGCTCTCTCTCCTGAACTACCATAATAACTCCGTAACCGGCCTTTCTGCTTCCACTCCTGCTTGCCTATAATCTCACTCGCAGGTCATCTTTTAAAAACATAAGTCAAATCATGTCTTTCTCTTGCTTGTTTGATCTTCATCGACATCTTCCTAGTGCCCTTAGCTTAAAATCCCAATCCCTTAACGTGGCACACAAGGCCCTGAGTAAACTGGATCTTTTCTCCTTCTCTAAATTCATACCATGTCTCCTAAGTCTTTCCCACCTCAGGGCCTGTGTTCCCTCTGCTGGGGTCACCTTCTCCCTTGGATATTTAACATTGGCTCTTCACAGAGGCCTCGGGTAAGCATGCCTTCACAGACACCTCTCAAACACTCACATAACCTTCTCAATGTTTTATGTGGCAATGATTGCCCCTTATTATTATCTTATTTGTAATTGGTTGTTCTTTTGTTTATCTCTCCCTCTGAAGGGCTGGACCTCATCTGTCTAAATCTTCAGAGCCTAGCACAGTGCCTAACATATTAAGTGTTCATTAAGTAGCTGTTAAATAAAAGATAGAATGCATCATAATGATTTTTAAAGTATTACTGTGTTCCTAAGCACAGGTGCACATACTGGACATACTTTGGAAGGTCTGCCTAGCCTATAATAACCCTCTTAACTGTGCTCCCCAATTCAAAGGAAATGTCCCTCAGGGGCACTAGGTTAACACATGCCCTTGACCTTTGGCTGCAGTGAGTTGGGCAGCTGACCCAAGCTGGGCCAATCAAAATTGCAGACAAGTTTGGTTGGGTGTCCTTAGGAGACCTGGGCAGTTGTGACTTCCGCTCTGTGGGCTGGGGTTGGAGAAGGCTGCCGAGCAGAGAAAGAGAGAGGAGACTGAGCAGACGTGCAAAGAGAAAACGTAATGTGAGACCCAGGGAGAGTTGGGTCGGCTTTCTAGGCCCTGGTGCCAGTATCTTCTTGCTGTCCAGCTGACCTCCTAGCCCTGGGTTCAGGAAAATATCATCTGCTTGTCTTCTAAATGCCATCCTGGAGTGAAGCCAGTGTGGTGAGGACACCTCAGTCAATTTCATACTTCACGAAAGCAAAGTTACCATCCACATGTTGGTTCTGTTTTAGCACACGTCACTCTGTGCCACTTTCTCTTCCCATGATGACAGATGACTTTTTCTTCAGCTAGAAATCGTGCATAAGTGACAAGGTTCTAGAAAAAGAAAATGGAGAACGAGAAAGGAGAGCTCAACACCTTTGCAGCATCCTCTGTAAGGAGAGAGGGCCGTGAGTGATGAAAGAGCAGGGGAGCCAGGGACGGGGGCTTGCAGAATATGAAATGTCTGGTTGCGAGACAGGAGTTCAGAAGCAGCAGAGTGAATCTCCTCAGGTGATGGATCATTATGCTGAAATCAATCTTCACAATGGAGACAAAGTTAGCAAAAATGAAATATTCCCTCCGAACTACGGTTTTAAAGTATAGTAGGCTGCTCCACAGTTAGTGACAATCGATATCAACCGTACAATCTCCTCTTAGCCTGACCTCATTAAACCTGATACTAATGAAGGACTAAAGTCCAATGGCCATGGACGGGAGTTTAATATTGCTACAATCACATTGGTTCAAAAGCCCTTTATCAGCAAAGGCATAGGGGAAAATATGTTGGCTTCTCAGCAATGCAACCAGCTGTAAAGTATCTCTCAATGAGTCCACCAAGGTGTGAACATCAAAAGGCCAGCAGGAGCTATTTATATTCAAAAATTATTAGGCATTAGCCGCACAGAGGAATTGCCTCAGAAAATGCACCTGAGTAGATGTTTCCATGGTAAAACCCAGAAAAGACTGAGTTTTCCAGAGTAATTTTAATTCTCATGAGAAAATGCATCTCTGCTTGGAGTGTCGTCCCTCCTGCCATGTGTATCTGGACGGGGTAGGGAGGGAAAGTGGACTCCAAGGACATGGGAGAGTTGAGCACCAGCTGCTTTTGTGCACATCAGCAGATCACCTGCTACTTCCGCAGCAAGCACTTTTAAAGCAGAGGTGAGGGTAGTACACACAGTTCACGTGTGCTTATAAAGACATGTGCAAAAACATCCTGGGGAAGCTTGGCCCCAGGAAAAGCCACACATCTGCTCTGGCGTCCTGGCCCTGATGGATTAACGGCCACGAGTCTTGGCGGGGGTGAGCCTCTTTGTCAAAAGACAGAGGTCTTAAGGCCTAGAGCAGCATTTCCCAAACTGAACTCGGCAGGACGTTAGTATGTGTAAGGAGATAAAAGGATTACACAGGCAATGTTTGTGAGATACTGAGCTAAACAAGTTAAATTAAAAATTAAAATGTGTGCATGTGATATTCATGCATACAAAAATGTATACATACACACACATAAGGTATAAAGAACAATAAAAACCCAGCTTAACAAACACATCACCAATCCTAGTGAGCACCTTGCTGCTCCTCTCTGTTGATATCATCCTCCTTTCCTCAGCGTTACCCATATTCTGAATTCCATGTTTGAGTTTTGCTTTTTGTAATGGTTCCACTATGTATGCATATATCCTTAAATAATACATTTTAAATTTTTTATGCTTTTGAATTAGCTTAAGATAATGGTATAGGGTAGGTATCCTCGTGAGACTTGTTCTTCATTCAGGTCTGTGTTTCTGGGCTTCATCCCTGTTGGGACACGTAGCTGTAGGCCACTTTCACTGCCAGTATTCATTCTCTGGAGATATCACAATACGTTTGCCGAATCTTGTCTGATGGATATTGTGTTGCTTACAGTGTTTTGTTATTACAAACAATGGGGCTGGGAACTTTCTTGTCCATGTTTCCTAGAGCACATGTACAAGAATTTCTCTAGGGTATATATCTATGAGTAGAATTACTGGTTGTGAGAGTAGGCACACCTTCAACTAAATTTACATAAATGGATAAATCAAATTGTGTTCCAATGTGATGATTCCACTTTTCATTCACTACAACAGGCTTTCATAGTTCATTGTTCCATACTGCCACCAACACTTGGTAACGTCAGAAATGTTTGCGAAATTTCTTCCCGCAATTTGTAATTTGTGTTTTTCACTTTCTTAATGGTGTTCTTTCATGAAGAGAAGTTTTACATTTTAATATAGATGAATTTATCAATCTTTTATGTTATGGTTGTGCTTTTTGGATCCAATTTAAGAACTATTTCCCTACCAGAGAGTATAAAGATATTATCCTAAATGTTTTAAAAGTTTGCTTTTCACACTAAGTCTCTAATCTCTGTTTTCATGAATAGATTTTTTACCTCAGGACCTCTCTCAGTTGCTGATACGCACTGCAGACCTCCCTGAAGGGAGACCGAATGCAGCATTTACAGCGTTTTCCTGTTCTATTAGAACTTGGATTTCTTTCAGAGGCATCTCTAGGGATACCTTGGAACACACTTTTGGGAACCACTGTTCTGTAGCCTAGAAAAGAAAATGAAGCTTACTTTCTACCTACATTCTTGACCAATTCTGGGTTCCTAAATCAATTGCCAGTTCACTTTCTTGTGCTTTGTTTTACTTATTTTGAACATAAAGACCTTACTACCTAAACTAAACATGTAAAAGACAATAAAATGATTAATATGTATGACAATAGCTAGGGTGGAAATATTAATGTGTAAAAAAGGATAAAAATTATTAGTGTATAAATATCCTCCATCTCCTCTTCTCAGGCCATGCCACTTGCTTGGGGATGGGAGTGTCGTGTGGAAGATTCTTGCCAGCTGGATTCTGCCCCAGGCTTTTCTGTTGGGCATTCTGGTCACAGCTGTGCAGAGGGAAGGCGGAGAGGCTAAAATGACATGTGCAATGAAGAGCTTGAGGAGAAGGGGTGGGACACAGGGAGTAGGGGAGAAGACAGATACAGACAAGCCGTGAGTCCCGGGTGTTGAAGAGAGGTTGGGTGCAGAGTTGAGAGGGAGGAGTTTATAAAGAAAGAGGCCAAAAACAACCATGTGAGAGTGCAAGAGAACTTGAGAGGCATATATAATAGGGGGCTATAAGGAATGGTGCTGTGAATTATAAATTAGGTCTTTCTTAATGCCCTTTAAGAGATACAAATAAATTTCAGAATAACTTTAACTTGCAGTTGCTGGATTTCTTTTTGTTGTGTTTCTTTTACTGTAAAACCGCAGTGAGACTAACCAGATTTGATAATATTTTTTTAGTCATATGATTTTAGTTGATCATAACAATAATCCAGTGACGTAGGTAGGATAAACATTATTTACTCCCATTTAATGTCTGAGAATACTGACTCAGGGACGTAAAGTGACTGACTAAAGACACAGGCTGAGAGTGTTTAGGACTCACATCCAGACTAACACATGCGCATCTGCGTTCTTCCCGCCATACCTCGCAGCCCGTAGGGAAGACTAA
Source organism: Avahi laniger (assembly GCA_963575035.1). Lineage (NCBI taxonomy): Eukaryota > Metazoa > Chordata > Mammalia > Primates > Indriidae > Avahi > Avahi laniger. The sequence goes on from CAUYSK010123364.1 coordinate 26,797, forward strand.
CACATCCATGCTGTTTCATGTAAACATTTTTGAAAAAATATTTATACAAATACTAACCATCTCCCAATGAAATGCCTATTTTTTATTATTGAAGTCTAATGATCACAATGTCACAATTTGAAGTGCTATTCAAAGATTACTAGATATAACCTGTATCTTATATTATTTGGTGAGATGATTTTGTCTAACTCAGCATTTCTCAAGTTTAGCTTACATAATGCTGACAAGACTTTTTAAGCGAGGGGACATTTCCATAGGTAACAGGAGTAACTTATTCACAAATTCATAGGCATGTAGCTCAAACTTTTTTCTATATTCCTAAGAAAATGATGGCCTAATGGCCATGGAAGATGCAACTTGAAATTTGTTTTGAAAAAAATGAAAAAGTTCACCATTTCTAGGGAAATAACCCCCCTAACAGTTCAATGAAATAGGACCAGAAGTGTTCATTTTCTGAGAGATGTGCTTAATATTATGGCTGAGTGGGTCTCATTTTTCCATTTCACAAAATATGTATGTGCATTAATGTGTATTCTCATTTGGCTGAAAAGGGTCTATCCTAAAACTGGAAATGAACATAACTTTATTTCCTGGTGTCACAGGGTGGTGACAAAATATTTCAGGAGCAGGAAGCATTTGAAGTGATGATTATTATTTTAGTAGCATAAAGCTGTTCTACTTCTAACAATTAATTTTCACCACTTCCAGCTGAAGTTATAGCTTTGCCTTTTTTTCCTTTTTTTTTTCTTTTTTTTTTTTTTGACTGTTGGGGTTTTTTTCCTTCCATAATGTATGTAGTGGGAGTCCATTTCCTACCATCCTGGCTGCCGTGTGTGTCATTCTGCAAGCCCAGAGGGTTCTTAAACTAAACCTTCCTCCTTAATAGCATGGCTGTCAGGGGCTCCATCATCTCCTCTAATGAATGAAGTAAACCTGTGAGCATGCACACCACCACGAAATATATAAAGTCGGATCTGTGGTCCTGATACAATAGCAACAAAGGTGATTAATAGTTTGTTTTAATGAGGGAACTGGTATTTAATAAGTTATTGATTTTTCTTAGCATCTTACTAAAATGCTTTGGAATGTGAAAAAAATCCTCCACTCTTATAAGGCAGTATTGATTAGATATGAATTCATACATTGGGATTCTGGATGTTTTGTTATCTCAGGGCCAGTGCATATTACCTGATTAGTATTGATTGCACTGTAGCCATCAGTGAATTCTCAAGGCATTTACTCAAGGAAGAATGAACTGTTTCGTGTGACCCTGAAATCACTTGCAGCAGATCCAGAGAAAGTTGGGTTGTTGATGACTCAGAGCAAGTGGCCATGAATTTAATTCACTGAACTGGATTTAATTTGGTCCAATGGTTTCCATGTTATTGTTATGCTCGGGAGATGTTCTCTGTTACTATTCTTTTGCTTATTTTGTCCACACATTTTTCTCTGCCCGGCATATTCATTCTCTTGTTTTCTGCTTTGCAAACTCCTACTCGTCTTCCAGGACCCATTTCAAAGTCATCACCTCCGTGGCCTTGTTCCTGATTCCCTCGGGAAGATTTTGTCCCCTTGGGTCTTCTCACCACCTTTGTTGTATGTAACATTTCAGCACAGAGTAATACGTGCCAGTGATTATATTTTATGATCTTGTTTCGCACTGAACCACGAGCCCGTTTTGGACAGGGCTGTATATTCTATTTCATGACTTGCTTGCTCCTGTTGACGGCCACTATTCAAGAGGAGGGTGCATGCTTGGCAAGGTGTGAACACTTGTGCTGCTACACATTGGCTGGGTATCTCTTTGCAACACTCAGAATCTGAAGCTTCTGGTCCAACAGGATTGAAATGGGCTTACGCTGCGTCAGAGTGGAGTTCCAGGTACCAGTGTACCAAGTACCTGCCACCCACCCCCCCACCACTGTTTGTGGAGTGTTCCTATGGGTGACACTCTGTGCTCCACACTTGAAATACAAAATCTCATTCTCACTGTGGAGCGAGATCATTGTTATGTTCTCTGTTTTACAGATAAAAGAAAGTGAGGTGTAAGAAATAGTTTTCCCATGGTCACGTAACTAGTAAACGGTGACTCAGGGAGTCAAACCAAGGTCTGTCTGACTCTGTCTCTAGAGTGTGACATGAGACATTCCGGGAAAGGCCCACTCAAACCAGAAAACTAAAATTTTACCCATAGAGATTAATTTTGAGGGGGTCTTGAAGGCTTTACAGGGGGAGCAGTGCTGGGAGGGTTAATGAAACACACTCAAAGGAAACAGAGTCATATTAGACTATATTAGAATAGTCGGTGAACCATAATGCTGTAAGTTCTTACCAACTAATTTCTTAACATGGAGCAGTTGACAATTAGAAAGGCTTTCCCTTTAGGACTGGTTCATGTGGGAAAGAGACACAGAGGGGGAGTCCACCAGGAGCCTCAGGAGAAAGAGGATGTCTTAAGTTAGGTGTGACCAACAGGTGGGGACGGGGAGCGGGCCATCCAAAGAGGCAATTAGGAAATGCTCTGTGAGAATTTACAAACAACACCACCGACTAGAAATCTGCCGTGGTGACCCTTAACAACGTCAGTGACAAAACGCTCCTTCCCAAAGGGGCACACCATTGCTGCCGAGCCCCACCTCGGTTTCCCACTGGGCCAGCCTTGGCGTGTGGGCCCCAGGATCACACCTGCTCTCTGTACTGGAGAGAACAGCAGAAGCGTCTGAGTTCTGCCTTTTTTGCTTTTATAGAGGCTCTGACCAGTGCCAAGGTGATGGTGCTACTTTGAGTAGATCAAAAGGAGGGGAGAAATGCAATCCCCAGCTAGAACACTGTATTGGTTTCCTATTGCTGTAGTAAATTACCATGAACTTAGTGGCTCGAAATAACACAATTGTATTTTCTTATGGTTATGGAGGTCAGAAGTCTGAAAGGGTCTCATGGGGCTAAAATCAAGGTGTTGGCAGGATTGCATTTTGTTGGGGAATGTTCTAGGGAAGAGCCCACTTCCTTACCTTCCCTGTGTTTAGAGGCTGCCTGCTTTCCTTGGCTTGTAGCTCCTTCTTCCCTTTCAAAGTGAGTGGCATAGCATCTTCCACTCTCTCTCTAACTCTAACCCTCACTCTCCAGTCCCTCTTTTACTTATAAGGACCCTTGTGATTCCATTGGGCCTCCTGGATAGTCCAGGATAATCCCCCACCTCAAAATCCTCAGTCACAGCTGCAGAGTCCCTTTTGCCATGTAAGGTGCCATATTTACAGGTTCGGGGGACTGGGAAGTAGATGTCTTCAAGGTGCATTTTTCTACCTACCACAAGCATGCTAGAGTGGAAATTAGAGATCAGGAGATGGAGTGCCAGTCTTGGTTCCGCCATTGAGAAGCCGCATGCCTTGGGGCAAGTCTCAGCTCCCTGGGCCGTTGATTCCTCGGGGTCTCTATGTAGACCCTGCTATGATATTCTCTTTGAGGAGCAGTGCCTTTATCTCAACACAGGGAGACATGGCTCCTGCAAATTAAAAGCCAGACCTGTTTTACACTCCTGCAAATGACACCCCAGCATTTATTTAAGGCCCCTTCTGAACATGTCATTAGTCCTTCTAATGGCATTTGGGCAGGTTCTCGGCTGATTTCAGCTTACTATCCTACATTTACTTACACTGTGCCTACAGAGCATGTAAGTTTTCAATTTCTCACTTTAAATGGGGGACTCCAGTTCTGCAGCGTGGCTGATGCATTAAATATCCACAGCCAAATTGCTTAATGCCCAGGTTTTTTATCCCCTTCAAATTAAAGCTTTTAAAACACGCAGACTCCATGCTGGCTGAATGACACACACAGGCTTTCTGCCGGCTCTGGGGGGCAGGCGATACTGGTTCCTGTCAAGTTCTAAATCTGGATGCTTTTTTTATAGTGGAACAACTAAAAGGAATTGCTGCCTTATGATATATAACTACTACTTATTATAGATTGATCCATTTTGCAGCAGGGAGGTGGAAGGCAGGGAGCTGTAGGAAGAACAAGAACCAATCTTAGACCTGAGAGAAAGTAACCGTCTAATTGCCTTTTCCATGACAGCATCATAAGCTTCTTTATGGCAGCTTTATTTCACAGTGACCTGCCACACTGCTGTAATTTTCCTGGTGTCACTCATGCAGGTTTAAAAAATGATTGGTTTTATGGCTTTTATTTGGGAATTTGTCAAGGTTTCACATTTGCGGAAGCCTTGAAGCAGTGGCCTGATAGTCCATAATTTGGTGTTTAAAGGGATAACAGTGGGTAACCTGCTTGGGCCCACAGGTGCCCGCAGTGATCACATCCTTACGCCTGGCGGGGAAATCTCCATAATTTCTTCTATGCTCCTGTAAACCTTTGCTGTCAGCAAACTCCATCCCAGGTTCCAAAAGACTCCTGGCATCCTGAGATGGGAGAAAAGCCTTTCAAGCTTCACGATCAGGTTGATATTTAAACCTAATTCCCGTGAAATGGACTTCAGGTGCTAGTAAACCCAGACTTGGGTCAGCGTATTCAGCGATTGGGATTTACATACTCCTTTTATGACTCACAGTCTGGAAACGAAAAGTACTAGACTCTGAGTCTTCTCTCTCTCTCTTGCTCTCTCTCTCTTTCTCTCTCTCTCTCTCTCTCTCATCTCAAAGCTCCTAACAGATGTTTTTAAAGCCTCAGTTTCGAGGACTGTTTTGGCCTCCTGCCACTGTGTGTACTCTTAGGTTTAATGAAAATTGGTGCCTCCCAAGGGGGACAGACTACTCTTGTGGTGCAGTTGCTCGTTCCCTCTCAGCCAGAACACACTGGGCCAGCGATGTTGTGTGTAAACACACACGCACACACCTGCTTCCTCCCCAGCTCCCTTCTCCCTGGGTTGCCTGGGTTGGCCTCAGTTTGGTGCATACCTGCTGGTGTTTATCACAGTTGGCGTTTTCCCCCCTCAGTAGGCCTCAGCAGAGCCCGGGCTTATGTGAGCAGCGGGCAATTTCTCTGAAGTGACCTCCGCCGAGCGGGAGATTTATGGTGGCGTTTGCTTTCATGATGCGTCGAGGCTGCCTTGTGAGCTCACTGCGTGGCTGTCAGAGGAAGAGCAGAACGCGTCCCCGAGTAAGCCTCCGGTATTATCTTTGAACATATGTTCTTGATTAAATGAGAAGAGGAAAGTCTCTTCGTTTTTCCCATTTGGAGGTTAAAGTGGAGGGTTTGTCTAAAAACAGATTGCAGTAAATTGTGGGTTTATTTGAACAGTATGTCAACATTATTTACTCATGGAAAAAAAAATTTCCAATTGATAGGTTTCTTTTAATTACTTCATCCTGAAAGCTGCTCTCAACAAACAGCAAACATTTCAGAAGCCGTTTGGATAAATCTGAAATGTTGAATTACTGGAAACCGGCCGAGAATAATACCTTTGAAAATGTTTCCATAGTTCTGAGTATAAGAAAACTTGATTAGGAAACAGCTTGTGTCTGAGCAAACTGGTATTGCCTTCTGTGATCTCGCTGGCCTCCTTGTAAAAACGGCTTGCAAGATTCTTGCCTAATACTGATCACGCCACCCTGAAAAACAGGTACCTTTTTGGGGCTAGGTATTACTGTCCGTCATTCAGGATAGAGTGGTCTTGTTTAACCCCACTTCAATACTGTCTTCCTCTTGGGTTCTGTCCAGGAAACACAAAAGCTAAATGAGAGAAGGTTCAGTCATTGAGCGAGTTCTAGGCAAGCCCAAAGAGCTCTTCTAGCAAATCCAGGCCAAAGTACGTTTTATCAGATAATGTTCTTTGACTTCATGGCTTGATCTTGACTAGATGCAAAAATGGTCTGCTGGACACAACCATTCCTAGAACCCAAACCTGTTTGAGGGGATGAGGGAGGCAGCTAAGGAGAAGACAAAGAGACTCATATATAAACCAAGGACCCTTATATGCATTATACCCTTAGATCCATGTCCTTTTGTAACTTCCTTTTGAAAACTGCTTGTGATGTTTGCTGTGTGTGTGTGTGTGTGTGTGTGTGTGTGTGTGTGTTGAAGGGATGGGTGGACTGGTGGGGGGAGGGCTTATGGGGCCTATAAATGAGATGTTGGGGTGGATTTGGGGCCTACACACTATGAGTCATCCTGGGCCTCAAGTCTTTGGGTGCATCCCATACTTGGGGTAACAGTATATGCAGCAGAACATAGTATTGAGTTTATTCCTTAGGAAACTTATAAACTGAGTATTTCATTAAGGGTATTTCATCTGAAATGAGCATATGCAGGGCTGATCTCAGGACTGTTGTATGAGCTGGTAAAAATATACTAGTTGTTAAATATTGAAATCTCTACCAGTTGGTAAATCATTGCCTGAGACTCACTGAGTGCCCTACCAGCACCCCAGGAGTACCCCAGCCTTCGCTTCTAGGACCACCTGCCCTAATCCCCCTTAAATCCAGCAACTATAGACTTAGGCCCAGCACTGTGGGGACCTCCAGGACCTGATCTGGCTCTACGGCTGGCCTTTGAGTCTCACCAGTAGACAGGAATTCTGAAGGCCAGCGCTGGGTGGATGTGTGATTGCAGTAGCCTGAGCCCGAGAGAGACTGTTCTGTGGCCTGTCCAGATGTTGGCCCTCTGGGCGGCCAGAGTCCCCAGCTCCCTTGGCCACAGAGTGGGTCTACATAGAGGAGGTCAGACAACAAAGACTTGCCAGGGCAGTGCTTCCAGACACACCAACAAAAATCACTTTTTAAAAGAAGTTTTGAGCCGTTTGGGAAATCAAAGCTTCTTTCTTTCTACCCTTGCAACCCTTTCCCTCCACATGCAGTGTGAAGTCCAGCAGCCTTCACCAGGGAGACCAGTTCAGGAACAGAAGTTGTAATTCTAGTCCCAGCTCCAACACTTAATAACTCCATGACCTTGGGCAAGGGACTTAACCTCTTTACACTGTAGTTTTCTCATCTGTAGAGTATTGATGTTGGACTGACTCAATTTCTTCCAGCTGTAACAACAAATAATTTTTGAGTCCTTAAATTTCTGTTTGCTAGCCCATTCACCCACTCTATCAATGGATATGCCATGTACACTTCAAGAAGAAGGAAAGGTAATATCATCTGTTAACTAATCATGTTTGAATACAAGTTAAGGTAGGAACACAATGCAAATTATCCAATGCAGTCTGAATGAGGGTGTTGACCTACACAGGATGAGGCTGGCTTCCTCCTCCCCTGCTCACCATGTCGGTCAACATAGGTGAGCTCTCCAGCTGAGCTCAGCTGATGGAGTTGCATACTAATGGGGCCATGACCACTGATTCAATTCCTGCTCATTTAAAGATGGCTTTAACTATCTTTAAAATGTGTGTTGTGGATCATCTAGGGTCCCTAAAAAGTACGCTGAGATTATTTTCCCTAATAATAATAAGAAGAATGGATTTTCATTGACCCATCATTATTAATAGGGGAAATAATCTCAACATACAAGCAACAATTACATATAGTTGACTTAGGGTGGCATGATATTAATGGTATATATTTGCAATGTTTTTGATTTCTTGGCTCATTTTGAGTATTGGTAGTTATAATTTATGCATTGTATTTCCTCATGATTTTAAAAAAGTTATAGTCTCTCAAATTGTAATTTTTTTATATCTTGGCGGTAAGTTTAGGGGAAGGAAAGGTTCCACCTCTTTAGAATAAATATCAATTATAACTTAGGAGCTAATATACAGACATGCATTTTATGGATTTTTATTATCAACCTATTACCTGCATGAAGATTATATGTCATCATGTAATGTTAAAAGCATCAATGAGGATGGCTAGGGTCAAAACACTGTGATATCTGCTGTTGTTTGCTGTTGGGAGGATTGTTTCAAACTTGGTAAGGACAGAAGAATTTATAGATCTATGTGTGACTCAGCAGTTTTCTGAGAAATTTAAGTTCTGGCCTGGCCTATATGTCTACGTGATTCAATGCCATGGTCCTGATAGACAAATGATTGTGGTGGTTTTTTTGGCAACCCTTGTTGGTTTTTAAGAAAGTAACTTCTTAATCTGCATTCTCATTTCATTCCTCTATTTCATTTTGGCTTCCTTTCTTATATCCTTAAACAAAAATCCTACTAGGCTTGAACTTCACTCAGTTCATAGGAATTACAGCCAGCTTTTTTGACAAGCAACACTGCAGACACTTAATAAAAGAATTTAAGCTGAGGAATTTAATAGTCTTGAATTACAAAATCCTAGAGTTTGTCCCTATTAAACATCCTTCTTAATTTAAGAGCTAAAAAATTGACAAATGACACTTCCAGATGATGGACTAAATTCAAGATCTACAAATAATTGCCAAAGTTCAACATGAATAAATGAATGTTCCTTCAGTAATTTAACCTCTATCAGGGTCTCAGCTGAGGATTTGTTAGTCATTGTTGTGATAATGTTTTAGGTTTGGTCCAGGCTTTCCTATAATGCCAAACTTACCAACTGATGACTTTTCCTCCTTCACATGTGTGCAAAAGAATCTACAAGATCCTGTGGTAAAATCGAAGCCTAATCCATCGAGGCTTTGCAATGAAGAAGGAATCTGCACCTTGGGAGGGACAGCTCAGCATCACGGCCAGCACTTGTTCCCAAGATTCCCCTTCCCACTGGGTATTTCTTACTTTCTGTGCTGTTGGTACCACACTAGTCCTTGTAGGACACTCCTCCAACAATGCTCAGGCCCACAGGTGACTCAACTGTCTCCTTAGTTTTTCAAAACACACACAGCATGACTGGGACCAAAGTGGAACTTTTAAACAAAATTTTTAGGCATCAAAAGGTTCAGGATAACAAAAGGGATGTACATGCTAAGGGTAACATAAAAACAGATGATCTGGTTTGCAAGATTCAGCTGTTCACCCTGTTTCCACCTCCACCGGAGGAAATCTTCAATCTCTACCACTTCATCACTCTCTGGGAGATACTGGGTTCCCGATGCCTACCCCTTCAGCAGACATTCAACCCCTCCCCTGCAGAGCCTTGTTCCATGACTCCCGCAACATCAGACTGCACCTGGATTGGCTCAGCAGCCCCATGAGACACGCGGGAGGAGAAGGGGTGCTGATGTTTGGGCACTGTAAGAAAGTCAGGACCAAACCCCAAATGCTTTCTTCTAGTGATGATTCTTACCCTTTTTCGTGTTTACAACATACTTGCAAGTGTTAGAGCTTTTGTCACTGGATGAAACTGAAAATTAATGGGTCAGTAACAATTATAAAACAATCATTTCTATAATCTGTAACAGCTTATACTAGTTGTGTTTTATCACTTTGTAACTGTTGAGTAGGATAATGTATTGATCTGACTTATTCTCTTCAGGCCTCTAAAGGCAAATGCTCCCTGGTTCTAGGAAACACCTTTTTCTTCTGGTTTGATGTCACCACCACCTCACGTCCATCCTAGCAAGTTGTCCCTGTTCTACATCACGTTGCTTTTGCCCATTGAGCTCCACGGTCCATCTGATGGATGTCCTAAGAACAGGCTTCATACTCAGGTGTCACCGAAATAATTTGCACAATGTTCGAATTTTGCTAGCACACTTTTACAGCTCCCTCTGACATACCAAAGTGCCACAGGTCCCTGGTTGGCAATCATTGTATGTGTATTAGGGTAAGTTGAACAAGATCAGAATTTTCATACTACATATTTATGACTAATCTTGTTATATAAACTTGCTTTTGGTATGCATATATAGGTATATGAAAAGATATTTGCATTTAAATTTCCTCCATGCGTGTGAATTTAGATGTATGAATGTAGGGATGTGTGTGTATGTTTCGAACAAACAATATGGTGAGGAATTCTGGCCAAAATACAAAGATCTATAGACTACCTTCTCATTGTGGGCCCTTGGGCGTTGTAGTGTTGTGACTACTTCAGAACAAAGGGAAATGTTCTGCTATGAATTTCCTGTTCCTGGAAAACTACACCGTGGGAAAAAAAAATCTCTTTTTCCCTCTTGAGAACTATCTGTGTGCCAAAGTAAGAAAAAGCCCTCGAAAGGATGACTCAAGCTTCCCCCTGCATCTTCTCCTCACCCCCGAAGTCTAATAATTCTACAAAAGAAAAAACGGAAGAGCACTTGTCACTAAACTTCTCAGCACTTTAAAATAGCCAGACGCACTGCCTGCAACTATGTCAAGTTTGGACTCACACCAGCCGTGAAAATACTCTTGTCTTTTTTTAGGAAGTCAATTGCATACACATTACAAAGAGTATTCTGAAAAGTGGCTGGCTTTTTGCTTTGTCTGAACGGCTCGCGCGTCAGCTTTAACCATGCTCTGAGCCCATAAACACGTTCTTCAGCTCGCCAAGCTTCCCGAGCTCTGCACGGTTGCCAGCGTGGCGCGTCGTATCAGTCGGTTGCTAGGAGGGCAAGACCGCTGAATCCTAGGCTTGGAAGGGATATTGAGATGGTTTATGTAATGTCCTTATTTTATAAGTGAGGAGATTGAAGCTCAGAGAGACCACAGGCTGGAGGCCATGAGCTGATCTAAAACAGACTGAGAGCCAGTTGATTCCACTTACTCAGTTGAGTCAAGGCTGTAAGTCCTGCACTGCTAGCGAAGCCCTTTGAACACTGCCAGGTGCCATGTAAATGCAAGGTATCCCTGGAAGCCTAAAGCTGTCAGAAGCTTGACTGCTTCTAACGAAGGTTTTAGGGAAAGAGCAACTTTTTGCTTCAACAGGCCCCCTCTGTCCCTTACTTCTAAGACAGCTGAGAAAATACAAACACCCTTGAGCCTTATTATTAAAAGTCTGTGATAATTTAAATGTGAGCATGTAATTTTTTTTTTACTCATCATAATTCTTATAGAATAACAATTTCAAAGTAAGCATTTGTTTTCAAAATGTTGAATATTTATAAGAGGAATTGTGTCTAAAATCAGTAGATCAGAAAATGAAGGATTTTACTAAAATGGCTTCATCTCCTAGGTTCAGCATCTTATGTGACAAAGACAAGAAAATATAGTGCTTATGCCATATTACTGTGCAACTTCTGAGGCCCATGGACTTGTGATGGTTTTCATTCATTTCATTCACATTAATCTTAGTCGTTATCCTTCCTTTAAATACAGGCTGGATTGTTTGCGATTGTGATCACACAGAAGTGACAACATAAATGATCCACTCTCTTGATTCTGTAATTAGCTCTCACACACTGCCTTGTTCTCGTAAACCCTCATTTACCTCTCACCCCTTTCCTCAGTGCATCCAAATTGTGGAGGTTCAGGATGCGTTATTTTCTCAAGAAAGTCAGAAATCCACCGTAAGTGGAAGAAATCTATTATATGCAGAGCCACTTTCTTTATGACAACCCTACTCTTTCCAGGCTTGATCTTTCTTTCAAGAATTTGAAAGAAATTCAAGAATGTCACTGAGAAAGAGTCTGCACTTGTGGCTGAAATATAAGTGATATAAACTCTGGAACTTTGCATGGAGAAGCATGAAAGACAGAGGAAAAGAGAGATAGTTCCTTGTCTCCCAAGGGTGTTCCAGTTTCCAGAGCACTATGCAGCTCTTAGTATCCTAGTGAATTTTCCTTTTAGGTAAAAGATAGCTCAAATCGATGTCTCTTATTTAAAACCAAGATAGCCTTGACTAGGACAGAGAACTGTCCAATTTTGTTGTATTTCCTGCTCATGCATTTGTTTATATTGTAAGAGGAGATGGAAACAGGGGTAATGGAGAGGGGGTTACTGCACTGGTCAGGGTTCTGAGTTGCAGACAACAGGCTCCACTAGAGTCAGTCTGAGCAAGAAAGGATGTATTAAAGAGTATTAGATAGTTCACAGGATCTCTGAACAGAGCAAGTCTTAGAAGCTTACATAATTGAGAACAGATCAGGCAAGTATAACAAATCCAGAAGAATTGCCCGACTACACCATGGGATTGCTTTAGAAGCACCTGTGATGTTAGGAACTGGATGGCAGACATGTTTTCACAGCTACCCCAGGAAAAGCCAAATGCTTCTTTTTCTGTGTTTATTGGAAAAGCCTGTCTCACTGAGAGTTCAGTCACTGCCTCAAGTTACTCCAATTTGCCAGTTGGGGGATTTGGGATGGAGGGACAATAGAATGTAGGTCACATGCAGAATCCTAACTACATGAAAGTATGGGAAATGTAGGGGTTTTTTGTTTTGTTTTTTTGTTTTTGGAGAAGTCAAGGCTTTTAATTTACCCATCATCTGAATAACAGTGTACATTGTACCCAGTAGGTAATTTTTTCATCTTGCACCCCCTCCCGAACTCTGCCTTTTGAGTCCCTAATGTCCATTAAGTCACTCTGTATGATCATGCCTACCCATTGCTTACCTTCCACTTATAAGAGAGAACATGCAGTATTTGGTTTTTGAATCCTGGGTTACTTCACTTAGAATAATGGTCTCCAATTCCATCCACATTGCTGCAAAAGACATTATTTCATTATTTTTAATAGCCGAGTAGTATTCCATGGTATATATATATATGCCATATTTTCTTTATCACTCATCAATTGATGGGCACTTAGGTTAGCTCCATATCTTTGCCTTTGTGAATTGTACTGTGATAAACATACAAGTACATATGTCTTTTTGTTATAATGACTTCTTTTTCTTTGGGTAGATCCCTAGGAGTGGGATTGCTGGATCATATGGTAGGACTACTTTTACTTCTCTGAGGAATCTCCATAGTTTACCATAGAAGTTGTACTAATTTACATTCCCTCCAAGAATGTATAAGCTTTCCCTTTTCACTATATCTGTGCCAATGACTGTTGTTTTTTGACTTTTTAATAATGGCCATTCTAACAAAGGTAAGGTGGTATCTCGTTGTGGTTTTGGTTTGCATCTCCCTGATGATTAGTGATGTTGAGCACTTTTCATATGTTTGTTGGCCATTCGTATATCTTCTTTTGAAAAATATCAGTTCACTTCTTTTGCCCACTTTTTAGTGGGGTTATTTATTTTTTTCTTGCTGATTTGTTTGAGTTCCTTGTCGATTCTGGATAATAGAACTTTGTTAGATGGGTGGTTTGTGAATATCTTCTCCCATTCAGGAGGTTGTCTATTTATTCTGTTGATTATTTCTTTTGCTGTCCAGAAATTTTTAGTTTAATTATCATTTGTTTATTTTCAGAGTTTTTATATTTGCTTTTGGGGTCTTAGTCAAAAATTCTTTGTCTAGGTCAATGTCCAAAAGAGTTTTTCCTAAGTTTTCTTCTAGAATTTTTTTGGTTTCAGGTCTTACATTTAAATCTTTAATCTACCTTGAGTTAATTTTTGTGTATGGTGAGAGACAGGAATCCAGTTTCATTCTTCTGCATGTGGCTCTCCAATTTTTCCAGCACCATTTATTGCTAGGGGGTCCTTTGCCACTGTATGTTTTTGTCTGATTTGTCAAAGATCAGCTGTTTGTAGGTGTATGGTTTTATTTCAAGGTTTTCTATCTTGTTCCATTGATCTATGTGTCTACTCACATACCAATACCCTGCTGTTTCAGTTACTATGGACTTATAGTATAATTTGAAGTCATATAATGTGATTGCTCCAGTTGGTCAGGATAGCTTTGGCTATTCTGGGTCTTTTGTTGTTCCATATACATTTTAGGATTATTTATTCTATTTCTGTGAAGAATGCCATTGGTATTTTGACGGGGATTGCATTGAATCTATAGATTGCTTTAGGAAGTATGGACATTTTAACAATATTGATTCTTCCAATCCATGAGCATGGAATATCTTTTGTTTTTTGTGTCCTCTTCAACTGCTTTCATCAAACTTTCATAGTTTTCATTATAGAGATCTTTCACTTCTTTGGATAAGTTTATTCCTAGGTATTTGATTTTACTCATAGCTGTCGTAAATGGGATTACTTTCTTGGTTTCTTTTTCAGATTGTTTACTGTTAGCATATAGAGATGTGACTGACTTTTGTATGTTGATTTTGTATTGTGGAACTTTAGTGAATATATTTATCAGTACTGATAGTTTTTTGTGGAGTCTTTAGGTTTCTCTAGATATAAGATCATGTCATCTGCAAACAAGGATAATTTGACTTCTTCCTTTCCAATTTGGATATCCTTTATTTCTTTCTCTTGTCTGGTTGTTCTACCTAGAATTTCCAGTACTACGTTGAATAACAGTGGTGAAAGTGGGCATCCTTGTCTTATTCCAGATCTTAGAGGAAAGGCTTTCCCTGTTTCGCCATTCACTATGATACTAGCTGTGACTCTGGCATATATGGCTGTTATTGTGTTGAAGTAAGTTTCTTCTATACCCAGCTTTTTGAGAGTTTTTATCATGAAGGGATGTTGAATTTTATCAAATGCTTTTTTTTGGCATCATTTGAAATGATCACATGGTTTTTGTCCTTCTTTTTGTTGATATGATGTATCACATTGATTGATTTGCATATGCAACCATTCCTCCATCCCTAGAATGAATCTCATTTGATCATGATGAATAATCTTTTTAATGTATCATTGAATTTGGTTTGCTAGTATTTTGTTGAGGGTTTTTGCATCTATGTTCATCAGCAATATTGGCCTATAGTGTTTTTTTTTTGTTATATCTTTGTCTGGTTTTGGTATCAGGGTGATATAGGCCTCATAGAATGAATTTGGGACTATCCCTTCCTCCTTGATATTTTGGAATAGTTTAAGTGGGATTGATATTAGTTTTCTTTTGAATGCTTGGTAGAATTCAGCAGTGAATCCATTGGGTCCAGGGCTTTTATTTATTTATTTTTCTTTATTTTAGTGTGGCTAAGCTCATACCCATGTTGCAAAACTCTAAACTCTTTCCTTTCTTCAAGTGGAAAAAGACTCTCCCCGAGCTGTGCTGTCATAGTTGGGGGAGGAGTGACACAAGTACTAGCTCAGCCACAGTTGCTGGTATCTCTCTGGGTCATGTACACCCCAAGTCCACTGGCTCTAGGCTAGCACTGCCACAAGAACTGCTCAAGGACTGCAGCCCCTGTGGCCTGACTGCCTTACAAATGTAGTCCAGGCCCCAGGCTTCTCTTTTTCTGGTGGTGGTGGGGCTAGCAGGAATTTGAGCTTCAGGGCAGAGGATTTCCCTTTGGCCAGGCTGGTCAAAATTCTTCCTCCATGGGCACTGGCAGAATTCGGCCCTGTGCTGTGTTCCCTGTGCCAGGGCAGCCCTGAGTTTCAATGCAAAGCCCCACAATCACTTCACTTTCCCCTGGCCACACAGATTTTCTCTCCACAGGATGTGCTGGTACAGCACTGACAGAGGATAGGGGAGGGGTGGCATAGGCAAGGCAAGACTGACTTTTTTGCCCTCCTCAGTGCCTCTTTCTTTGATATAATGTGAAAACCAGGTAGTATGATCACTCACCTGATTTTTGGTTCTTCTGAAGGTGCTTGCTTGAGTGGATAGTTGCCGAATTGGGTAGTGGTGTGGAGGGACAATCCTGAGGTTTCTATTTGGCCATCTTTGTCCTACCTGGGAAATTCTATTCAACTTAAACTGATGCAAGCATTCACTGCCTGCAGTCTTGTCTCCTAAAATGTGGTAGTTTGGAGAGTTCTTTTCACAGGGCATTTCTTATATATCCTAATATGTTGGGCTCTAACCCAGCACTAGCAAATTCAGATGCAGCAGGAGCCACACTAATGCAGTAAATATGTGAATCAGGGTGGGTGGGGGTCTTGTGAGAACTGGAGAGCTTCTGTTTTTCTACCAGGGCAGCTGCTCCTCAGCACTAGCTTAGCCCTGCCATCCCAGAGAGCAGACCTGGTGTTGTCATCTTCTGACTTTAAGAGACACAGGAAATCCAGATAGTTATGTGATTTCAAAAACTTAAAGTTGACCACTGTCTGCTAAACAAAACAAGCTTATGGGCATCTTTGGACCACATGCCTCCAATGTGCAATCTCTGCATCAAGTAAAAAAGAAACTTGTGACCACAGAGGAGGTCTGCAGAAAAAAGATAAATTAAAAAAGCAGAAGAAGGAGAAACTTGGGCAGGCATCTGGATGCATTCATCCTTTTCCATGCATGATCACACTGGAGAGCTTATGTACTGAGCCTTACATGGATAATTTCATTTATCATAACAACACTATCAGATAGGCATCATTATCCTCATTTTATAGATAAGAAAACTAAGATTCAGATGGGTTAAGTAACTTAGAAAGGTTAAGCTAATACGTGATATGTTGTTAGGTAAAAAAGTAGATTCCAAAGTGATATATATACTATGTGCTGCTCACTTGCACATGCATGCATGTGCTCTCTCTCTCTCTCTGTCTCTCTCTCTCTCTCTCTCTCTCTCTAGTATATGTGCATATTTGTATATTTATGTTTTTTAATCTGGAAGGAAATATACCAAAAGGTTACCAATGGTTACCTCTGATATCAGTATAAATCATCTTTTCCTCTTTTTACTTATCTGAATAAAATGCCTGTTAATATGCCTTACTTTTATAAAATAGTTTTTAAAAAAAAAGAGGCCTCCAAGAAAAGAAACTGTTAAGAAACCAGTCTCTAATGGTGAAATGGAGCTGATGATAGCAGAGCCAGTGCTGTGACCTCAGCCTCTGACTCCTCACACCACATACGCACTATTTTGGGGAATTGCTTCATTGAGAACATATTACGTACCAGACAATCTATTAAGTGTTGGGAATTATAGAGCTACATAAGATCAATTTTTTTCCCATAAAGGGTTTATATTCAGGTGAAGAAACTCATGGTGGGATATGATACTTTTCCATGTATATAGATAATAGCCTCTTCTGTTTGCATAAAACATTTGTCTTTTTGTAGAAAATAGCTCTTGCATCTGTCTAGAAATGCACATTTCCATATTGGCATCAAGTGTCATCTTTTGACAATTTTGCAAAAAATGGAAATCATCACTGCATGCCAATGGAAAGACACAATAACACCACAGAATCTTATTAGATATAATATTAACAGAACCCCTAGTGTTGGGTAAGAGTCCAAAGCTGCAAAAGGAGACTGAAAATGCTAAAAAAAAAAAAAAAAAAAAAAGAAAGAAAGAAAGAAAAGAAAAAAGTTCTAACTCTTCTCTGAATTGTTCATATAAACTAAAGCATGAACTGGAGAGCTGGGCTGGCAGCAATGGAACTCTGGCACATAATAGAAGTTCTTTGTATTTGCTGTTATTATTATTATATGATAAACAGCTGCTGCCTTTATAGCCTCTTCCAAAACCCTCCTCAAGGAACCTTTCTGGTTTAATCCATTTGTGGGTCTAAAAAATGGGATTTCAGTCCTGTATGATCCATATTTTGGGGCCTTCATGGTCTTTTGTCACCCCTGGACCCTCTCTCCAGATAAACAGTCTCTTTCATGTAAGAGGAGGCCATTGGCTCTGACAACTACAATAGAGTCAACAGCTGGCTAGTCTATAACCATCCAACCTATCTGTCATAATTAACTCTTAAAGTATTATTCAATGTTTTGTGCTATTACAGCTAAATGAGATGATGAAATAATTTCTCTTTTATCAAAAGTGTCTTTTGGATTCATTAAATGAGTTAAATTTGGTCAGTCTAGTTGCCTCAGGTTGTTTTAAAGCTGTGTCATTGTTTGTAGCAACATTGATGCAGCCTGTAGCTTTGCTGAAGAGATATAGCATCACCTAACCTAATTACTTAATTAAGAAACAAGAGCTAGATACTATTCAGGTAAACCAACAGTTTATCTTTTAAGCCCTAAATTTCTAGGGGATAAAAGTAGAAATTAACTGCATACTGCAATGAATGATCTAGACTTTGGATATAATGAAAATTACCAAGTTGAATTCTTTATGATGTAACAAATAATAATTAAATGATAATTGACCATTGAAGATCATTGCTATTGGGTGAAAACAGTAAGCATCAGAAGTTGAAAACTTTGATTTTAGATGCAAAACTATTCTTTAGATTAAATGTGAAAACATACATATGTTTCTTTAAATATATACCTTTTAAAATAATATATAGATATAAATATATATCTTTGAAAATAAACCGATCCTATTAAAAAGTTATGTAAGTATGCAAATAAATATATGTACATATCTATATCTGTATCTGTATGTATATTTTTTAATAAACTGATCCTAAGTATATTCAGTGGAAAAGGGCTGTTCTAACCATGTAATCCATGGTATGGTATTGGTTTTCATCCCAGCAGAGATTTGAGAATCCAACATTCAGACTCTATCGGCCACAGGGCTGTCTCTGCTAGCTCTAAGAAACATAAGACCCGGTAAGATCAGGACCTAACAGAGACCATAAAGAGGACATTAAAGCCTGGGTGTGGTGGCTTGCATCTGTAATCCTAGCACTCTAGGAGGCCAAGGCAAGAGGATAGCTTGAGGTCAGGAGTTTGAGAACAGCCTGAGCAAGAACGAGACCCCGTCTCTACAAAAAATAGAAAAATTAGCCGGGCGTGGTGGTGCTCACCTGTAGTCCCAGCTGTGCAGGAGGCTGAGGCAGGAGGATCGCTTGGGCCCATGAATTTGAGACTGCAGTGAGCTATGACCATGCCACTGCACTCTAACCCTGAACAAAGAATGAGACCCTGTCTCAAAAAAAAAAAAAGAAAGAAAGAAAGAAAAGAAAAGAAAGGATATTAAGAGATAATCAGAGGGGAAAATGGAGAGGACAAGAGACTTTCATGCCAAAAAGGGTAGGAGGTTGGGGAAAAAAGGACCAAGACAGAATAATAAAGACATTTTTATTTTGAAGATTAAAGAAATGTTGCCTTGTACATCGTCGATTCTCCTGGCCAATAAGTATATGTTTTAGAAGTGATACTTCCATAACAAGAAGTTATTATATGTAGCCCATTAACTCCTTCAACCTCTAATGCCCTGGAAAATGCCCAAAAGGCCCCTTCAGAATCACCACAAATGTCACCACCAATTCCCAGCTCTCCCCACTATTGCAGTATACGGTAATATTTAAAATAAATAAAAGATGACTTACAATTTAATACTAATATATATTTTGAGTCTTGTTTCATTATGAGAGTGGTAATGTCAGGAAACTGATAGCTATTGATTTTTTTAAGTGTTTAAATATAGTTTTTGCTTTTTAAATGGGAAAAAAAAATAAGGAGCTTGGTAATGCTACCCATTATTTATCAACTCTCCCAACTGGGTCATGGGGAAATAGCAAAGGTCCTGGCAGAGGGCAAACCAAAAACAACAGGGAGATGGACACCAGAATGTCGCCCGAAATCATAAGAGGTGCTGGCCCCTCTGAGCCCAATTGATTTACATAAAGGTACTCAAAGTAGCCACCAAAAAATAATTCAGTTTCACTTCAGGTTTCCTTGTGCTGTTAAAAGACAAGTTGTATTTCTGACTGAACCTAAATAGCTCCGGGGCAGAGTTTGATCCCAACTCATGTTCAGTGACGAGGAAGTCACAGAGCCAGCCATATGTTCCCATGAAACAACACCTGTGAAGTGAGGGGAATTACTGCAATTATTCTTCAAAGGCTCCTGGGGGAACCAAACTTGCTAAGACTCTCTGTGAAGAAAATACAAGAGATTTCCACCTAAAGCACAAGTTTCATAAAAATTTCCTGGAGTACGATTATGATAAAAAATAGAGACAATAGGGACACTCAACTAGTATACGTATGGATACCTTGAAAATGTCTTGTTTGTATTCTCCTGATTAACTGGGCTTCTCTTTTTATTGCAGTGCTTATTTGGTGTAAAATATGTAGCCAGATAGTAGGTGCCTAGCATCTGTTCTGTATTTATGAGCTTGGATAGAATTCTTGGTAATTACCTTTAACAATTTGAAATGTAAAATGATAACTGGCTCTCTCTCTCACACACACACACACACACACACAGAGGTGCGCACACGCATATGTGTGCTCTTCCTAGCCCCTAACTATCCATTGATTATATAGACTTATGGGACCACCTTGAGAAATCTCCCTGACTGAAACCATATGAAGGCTGGGCTCTGAAGCTGTCACTGAAGTTGGCACAGAATTAGCGTGTATCTTTGTAAGTGAAATCCATCCGAGAGGAGCCAGTACGGATATTTGAAAAGGTATCCTGGAGACCACTCTCCTTGGGTTAGTCATTTAATCCCTTTCCTTCCTAGCTATTTGCTCTGAGAAATAAAGTAAAGGATACTCTCCCCTTCCCTTAACCTGTTTGGCTTCCTGAGTCTTTCCTTGCCATCTGGCTTAATGGCCAACAACAGAATTGATTCTGAAAAGAGAAACTCGGATACATGTGCTGTGACAGGAGTTCTGGTTTCATCTCTGCTAGCTGGCAAACCCCAAGTGTTCATCTGGCATCACGAAAATCTGTGAAATGCGGAGTGGTTGTCAGTGGGGTCATATCTTTTTTTCTCAGCCCAGTGGCATATTTATTTAACAAAAGTCCATATTTGGGAACTGTAAGCAAATAAAAACTGTTATAGAATAGCAGGTAGTTTTTATAACTAAAAACAATGCAAGCATAAGGCTAAATGAACACAACTTTGATGTGCTAAGATGAATTGCAGCCAGCATCTTTTAATCCTTCACATTCTTCCCGTTTTCCCACACGTGATCGTATCTGATCCTTGCAGCAACTTTGAGGTACTTCACATAGTTATTATCTCTATGTCACAGCTGAGAAAACTGAGTCTCGGAGAAGTTAAAGTGGTTTTCCTAAGATCACGATTCTAAGGGGGCAAAGCCTATGTTTAAATCTAAAGTTTTCTGACTCCAGAACTCATTTTCCTTTCATTATATCTTGCTGCCTTCAACTAAATATATAAATCATTGCATTAGAAGCAGACTACCAAAACAACAAACATTTTGCTGGCTTTTAAAAAGCTATTAGCAGCTGCACAGACCACCAAAGTCTGGCAACCTCAGCAAAAGAGCAGACAGATTCAGAGCCAAGATATTTCATAACTCAAATCCCCAGTGTGTTAACCCCTGACCTTGACCTTACCAGTCATAAAGATTTCCAGTTGTTTTGTTAAAGTTATCCCATGTAATTATTTGGGGAAATGTAAATCCTCAACCATCGAATAAATACCCACCACTCAGATGCTACAATTAGCATTTTATGATACTTGCTTCATTACATATCTACCTGTCTATTCTGCTGTCCACTTGGCAATCCATATTATTCTCCCGAAGTTAAAGACATCTGTAAACTTTACTTCTAAACAATTCAGCATGCATATCATTAACTAGAGTTCAGTATTTGCTTATGGTTTTTTTTGTTTTGTTTTTTTTTTTTTGAGACAGAGTCTCACTCTCTTGCCCAGGCTACAGTGCCGTGGTGTCAGCCTAGCTCACTACAACCTCAACTCCCGGGCTCAGAGGATCCTCCCGCCTCAGCCTCCCAGGTAGCTGGGACTACAGGCATGCGCCATCATGCCCGGCTAATTTTTTCTATTTTTAATTGTTTGGCCAATTTCTTTCTATTTTTAGTAGAGACGGGGGCTCTTGCTCAGGCTGGTCTTGAACTCCTGAGCTCAAACGATCCACCTCGGACTCCCAGAGTGCTAGATTACAGGCGTGAACCACCGCATCCGGCCTGTTTATGGTTTTTTTTAAGTAAAATTTTTTTAAAGTAAAATCAAATCCACAAATTTTAAGTGTACCATTCAATAGGTTTTGCCAAATGTATACACCCATGTAACTAAAAGCTCTGTCTAGATATAGAATATTACCCTCTTCCCAGACATTCCTTCATGCCCCTTCTCAGCCAATTCCCCACCTCTGTTCTAATGTTTTTCACTATCAATTAGTTTTACTTGCTCTAGAGCAGGGGTCCCCAACCTATGGTGAGTTGTATAATTATTTCATTATATATTACAATGTAATAATAATAGAAATAAAGTGCACAATATATGTAATGCATTTGAATCATCCCAAAACCATCCCCTGCCTCCCTGGTCCATGGAAAAATTGTCTTCCATGAAAATGGTCCCTGGTGCCAAAAAAGTTGGGGACTGCTGCTCTAGCGCTTCATATGAATGGAATCGTACAGTATTTACTTTTGTGTAAGGATTTTCTCACTCAAGATAATGTTTTTGTTATTCATCTAGGTTGTTTTGACTATAAGAAGTTTGCTCTTTTTAATTGTTGTGTATCATTGTATTGTAGGAACATACTAATTTTCTCAACCATTTTTCTCTTGACAAACACCTAGGCTGTTTCTTTTTTTAGCCATTCTAAATAAATACTCCGAACACGCTTGTAGAGATCTATTTGTGAATATGTTTTCATTTCTCCTGGCCAAATACCTAGAAATGGAATTGCCAGGTCATAGGCTAGATGTATGTTTAGTCTTATAAGAAGCTTCTAGAACATTTTTGCAAAGGAGTTGTATAACATTTTAACTCCCACCAACAATGTATGAGAGCTTCCATTGTTCCACATCATCACCAATATTTGACAGAACTCTGGTTTATGATACTCATGGTGAATTGATTAGGGGCAAAGTTTACTGATGTCTGCAACATCAGAAGAATAATGTGAATTGCCAGCTGGGCAGAGGGATGAACAGACAGGTGGATATGTAATAAAGCAAGTATCATATCATGTTAATTGTAGAATCTAGGTCGTGGATATTCATTGATAGCTGAGCATTTACATCTCCCTAAATAATTACCTGGCAGTCTTTTTAATTTTAGCCATTTTGGAGGTCTTCATATTACTTTTTGAATTACAAAATAAGAATATTGACGATCGAAAGAGGTCCCATTATCAAGAGGCGACTTAGGCAATATCTGTTTTTATGTCCTCCTCCTCCTACAGCAGTTCAGGTTTCTTAAGCTATATGATTAAGTCATTAAATCCTGATTCTCACCTTTAAGGAGTTGATTGAGAAGGTTCATAATTTGGTGATTATTTTAAATGTTTTGGATTCAACTTGAGCTCTAAATCACTGGAAATTGGTTGAAATTAATTTTTACAGTTTTTTCTTTTAATACTAAGGTTTTGAAATTAATCAAAATGTTAAGCTTAACTCTCGACTTAGACTCAATAGAAAAAATAAATAATCACAGCCTAGTTGCTAACTCATAAAATGTCTTTGACCAAATTAAATGAGTCACTCTTGGAATGACTTTCATAGACCTAAACTTTGATTAATAAGTAAGAGTGGATCATTTTATATGAAGCAGAAGTAATACGTGGCAAAGTTACCTCCAAGTGAAGTTGCTTCCAGTTCTTGGAGGAAGTCCACAGGTCCAATTTTATTTTAATGTAAATATTTTCTTAGGTCTTATAATTTATCCCTAGGAAGTTTCAAGCTTTTAAATTGCTATTTTCCCGGCTTTTCCTGCATTCTCCAATGTTTCAGCTCTTCCTCATTTGTTTTGAAAATAACCTAAATGCACTTAATGCTTCTCAAAAATGTATTCCAGTCCACTGCTTATGACAGTAAATATATTAGAACTCATTTGACAGTTTTTCTTTCAATGAACTTTTAGCAATCTCTAACAATAATACATTTTAGAACTCTCAAGTGGAAGAAATAAATTGTACAAGGCCTGAGGTTAATGTAATTTGGTCTAGGCATCATGAAACTCTAACATAAAGATACTTTAGCTTTTCCACTGTTCTTTAAATAGTTCCTTTCTTTCTCTACACTTCAATTTTCCAAGATATTAAAGGATAATGTATGAGTGTTTGTATGAATTTTTTAACCAGAAAATCTATGATGCAACTTTAGCATCAATTAATTTTTGTTAGGCAGATTGTATTTCTGGTAGCACCTATTCAGTTCCTTCTCATAATATTTGTGAGGGCTACAACGGTTCCACAGTTTTTAGAATATCTGTGGATTACACAAGCATTAGGGAGATGGTACCCAAAGGAATGTTTTGAATTAGGCATTTTAATCTGTTTGATTTGCCTTTTCGCAGAAGCACTTAATACATTGCCTTCTTTCTCTCTCTCTTTCTAGCCGTAAAATAATAAATAAAATATAGTGGCTCTTAAAATATGTTAATATGGTAGTCATTTGTTTAAATTACATAAAATGTCATCTGTATATGAAGTTTGCTTAGTTTTGGAACTAAGCCACTAGGCACATATTTTGTACTTCTGAAAATAAGAATACTCCGTGGCGTGGAATGATACTGTACTGGCTAATTGTCCCACTCATAAAATGTACAATGCATATAGCAGATTTATTATAGGGTTTTTAAAAAATCTGCATATGAGCATTCACTTTGGCAGCACATACACTTAAATTGAAATGATACAAAGATTAGCATGGCCCCTGCATAAGGATGGCATGCAAATTCATGAAGCATTCCGAATTTTTCAAAGTTAGAGTTAGATAAGAGGAATAAGTTCCGGTTTTCTGTTGCACAGTAGGGTGACTATAGTTAACAATAATGTATTTTATATTGCAAAATATCTAGAAGAGAGGATTCTGAATGGTCTCAGTACAAAGAAATGACAAATATTTGAGATGATGGACTTGCTAATTACTCCGATTGGATCATTACACAATATATACATGTACCAAAACATCACACATTCCCCATGGAGTAATCACTTTTGTTTTTTGATTAAGACGAAAGAAATTACTTGTTGAAAAAACAAGATTCAATTTTATATGCAAGTATTAAAATAATAGCTAAGAAAAGGGGTAAAGTTTAGAGATAAGTTAGAAATGAAAGAAAGCCTAAAAGTGAACTCTATCAAAAGTATAATTACAGTGTGTCAGTTAAAAATAAAATAAAACTTTGAAAAATCTATACATGAGCCACCGGGGCCAATATGTAGGTAACATAGGCAGCTGGTATTGGGATGATAAAGCGGCACAGAAAAGATCTGCTGCCTGCCTTAAAATACTTTTCCTCTAGCCTGCCTTCGGAATAAGATATTATCTTCAGATTTTTCTATGAGAATCAATGTATTAGTAGATAATATACCAGAATCACTTTTCATTATACGAACCACTAATGCCCATTATCTGTTCAGAATCTAGCAGGGCTGTGAGAGAATGGGACACACTCAGAGACATTTTGAAAGGTGTCAGATGATGTGAAATAATGAGAGGGTGGGAAATAACGTGTGGGTAGGTGGCGGGGTGGAGTCGGGTGAGGGAAACTCCAGGTAGCAGGAGGACAACTTGAGGGTGGAAGACACCTGTGGGAGGGAGCTCCAAAAGAAAACCTGAGACTTTCCCCAGAGACACACTTGCCTCCAATATTGACTTAGGGCTGGACCTTTGAGCCACAAATGAAAAAGTAATGTCTTTTAGCATTCAGATAAAGCCATATTTTGCACGTGAGCTCTTATGAGGCACTTTGTTCCATCTGACATAGGAAAGGCACAGGATGACTATGCAGGCGTCACTGATACTGAGGCAAAGAATTTTGCATTTTCCTATGTTATATAAGCCATATGGGTAGATAGGTTCGTGTACGAAATAAGTGTTGAAAATGAAAACTAATTATCACTGTAAAGTGCTGTGTATGTACAAATTCTTTCTACTGTGATTCCAGAACTTAAAAATGAAGCCACTCTTTTCTGTCTGATAACTACCCCTGACATTTTGCCACCAACCCACTTTACAAAAGAATCAAATCCAAATGCTACATAATTTAATTAGATTTCATTGCTTTTTAAATGAATGGGGATAGAAGTAAAAATAACACAACACATTAGGACTTTTGACAGAGTTCACTTTTAGGCTTTCTTTCATTTCTAATTTATCTCTAAACTTTACCCCTTTTCTTAGTTTGCTTTATTCAACACATGCTGTTGTTTTAATAGTTGCATATAAAATTGAATCTTATTTTTTCAACAACTAATTTCTTTCCTCTTAATCAAAAAACAAAAGTGATTACTTCATGTTTTATCATATTCACGTTTATATGGTTTGTTATATTTAACAGACTCAAAGACTTTAGAATACACTTTAGAGAATAAGTTCAGTGTTTATTTAGCTTTAGATTGTTAAGCATAATTATTAGAAATGTATTGCATTTATTTTTTCATAAAATTTTTATTTTTTCATTAAAAACATTTGACCGTGTATAAATTAGCCATAATAAACAATAAAGGAATATCCTTCAGACTGAGATGAAAAACCTTGATAAAAATAATTTGTAAATTGGCTCTCTAATCGTATTATGCTGGAGCCCTAATATTAAAGAGCTGTCTTATAACTGGTAATTGAGTAGCTCTTGTTAGTTTCCCTAAAAACAAGGGATTTTAATCTCTTCTTGCAGCCTAGAAGATTCTCATGGTTTAAATATATTTTGCAAATTTGTTCCAACAGCTAAATTGAAAATGTCTGATATTTTCAATTACGTAAAGCATTTATGATTTTAAGCTCCTAGCAGAAGCCTGCTGCTGAAGGGGAAAAAAATTAAAAGCTGTTAGTCAGAAAGACACTTATGTAAGAACTGTCACATTGGTCATTGGTTTGAAAGCAGGAAGTCCTATATTTTAGGATCAAGGCTTTAAGGAATCTTTATTGAGCATTTTCCCCTCTCAGAGCTGAGACAAATGGCTGCTGAGTGAAATCTGGAGAATGTTCACAGTTTTTCTGTTTCATTCCATTGCAGCCCAGAAGATGGTGAGATCCACCCAGAAATCTGTCGGCTTTACATCCAGCTGCAGTGCTGCTTGGAAATGTATACGACAGAGATGCTAAAATCCATATGTCTGCTGGGGTCTCTTCAGTTTCATCGAAAAGGTACCCACATTCAATGTATTGCCAGAAACACTGAGGAATGTTCAACAAAAACTAATCTTTTGCATAGTGCCTATGTACGCTAAATGCCCATTTATACACAATTAGAATGAATTTAAATGTTCAGGAAATGTTTGATTTATAAATGAATAGGAAGTCCATATCAGTACTATCTAGGTACATAAGAACACTAACTGTTTGAAACAGAAATTGTGGTAGAAACAGCTCTCAATCAAATGTATTATTTTACCACTTGTGAACATGACTTTCATTAGAATCAGCATAAGCAGCAAAAATACATAACGCTCTTACCAGGGGAGTAAATATTGTTCAAGAGTGCTGCTATTTTCCTAAATAAACTAAGTTACAAGAAGACAAGTTACATATTATGTACCAAAGATTTAAAATCAAGAGGAAGGCATATTAGTAATAGATAATGTCATTCCCTGTCTTAAACCATAAAGGGAATAAATTGGCTCAAATGGCTATAGCCTCCAGAGTATCTTCAGCATGGTTTGATCAGATTTATGACTCCCATTCTAAGTGATGCCCTGCATTTTGGGTGTTAGCTTTACCCTCAAGCTGTCTTCCCCCACATTAGCAAACTGATTGCAACAATTCCAGTCATCACACTTGGCACACCACACAGTCCATTAAGAACTCCCAACTATAGAGCAGAAGTCCTGAGCTTCATTCTGATTGGACCAGGTCTATACCTGAACCAATCGCCACAGATGGAGGTGTGGAATTTCACTGATTGGTTTAGGCAATTAAGGCCCATTCCTGGAGTTAGGGGTGGAGTCAACCCCAGCAAACCAGTGGTTATTACATGATGGGAGAGAGTGGAATGGGATGGACGCTGGAGAAGAAGCCGAAAGTTTCTATTACTGGAGGATTCAACCCATATTTTCTTTATTAATTCATTAAACAATAGTTTATTGGAAACCTCCAAAATACAAACTTTTTGTGCTTGAGCTCAGGAGAATAGGGGAGTGCATAGAAGGCATTCCTTGCCTATGATTTAAATTCAGAGATAGAAAATGTCAGTGAACTCAGGAATACTCAGGGAAAATCTTAGAGTTCTGAAGCTAGAGTTCTGTTAGGGAAGGAAAAAGAAAGATATTTCAGGTGAAGAAGCAGTTCAAGCAAAGATGTGAAATCAAACAAGCATTGCAATTTGAGGGGAACTAAAGGACATGATGATGTGCTTATAAAAATCAAGTCTTGTGTATACATATATATAAGCACACAGCAGGACTAAAAACAAGATTATGCTTTGTTACTCCAGAGACAGAACATTTTTCTTAATATTTGAATATTATGTCTTGATCCTCTTGCCTTCTAAAGGCTATTCTTTCAAAGGTTCCTATCTTTACTGCTGTTTTTAAAACAAGAGAGATTAGCTCCTTGACACTCCTAATGCCAGAAAATCAAATACTCAGACACACTCATGACATCCAAACAGGTGTCATTGGCCTGATGTCTTTACCTCTCTCTCTTTCACACACACGCACACACACACACACACACAAATACACATACAGAGTAGTATTTTCATTCTTTTTAATAATTAAGTAAACTGGGTATAGATATTTTCATTCCCCAGGTCTGCATTGGCTACCCCTGTAGTATTTCATGTCTTGTTGCCACGGGAATCTTCCTTGCTGATGGCATGTCCTTAATGCCCAATGACCTTCACTTCCACTCTGCTCTAACTCCTTGGTATGCCACCTGGTTTCCTTCTGCCATCCACTCCTACTTTTTATCTTTTCACAACTGACTTTTGAAAGGAAAACTCTTCCCAGCTAGCTCTCTGCTTAAAATTAAAAGGAATTTCCTCATCGAGATTGCTTCCTTGTTATATTTGGTCATTTCACACAAATGAAAATCATATCCCCCCTTAATTGATCAGCTCATTTGATCTTCACTGACTCCTGTCTTCATTGTCAGTCTCTGCTCTGCTTCCTTCCCTGCTTTTTTTTAAAAAAATAACTAAATAAATCCCTGCCCCTTGTTCTAGTGCCTAACCTTCTACATACAACTCTTATAAAGAAAATACCTGATAGCATCTTTGATTGCTCTCCCATGTAGGATGAAATCTTCACTTGGATTTCTCTCTTCATCTAAAATCATTAATATTTAATACTTAAAGTGTAATCCTTAGAAAATCTGCTTTAAAATTATCCAGGATGCTGGATAAACATGCAGACTTTTGGATCCTATCCAAGAACCTACTGAATCCGAATCTCTGTGGGCACGACTGGTGATTCTGAGAATTGAGAACTGCTGCTCTACCTTTTGAAACAAAAAACTAAATCACACCCCACTCCCCACATATGAATAAAGAAAAACTTCCAAGCCTTTACCACCACGCCTTTCTCCTTTGCTACTCTCTACTCCCCTAAGTGCATGCTTTCAACATCGCTTTGTACTTTCCCCCATACCGATGAAAAGCAAATACAAAAGTGGTAGGTGCCTCTGATGAATGTGAGCTGTATGATGGCTCATACAGCATGTTTCCTCCCTGAACCCTTGACATGACCACTGAAATAAGCAGTGTTCTCAAAGTGTAGTCCCTGAACTAGCAGCATCAGCATCTGAATCATTTGTTAGAAATGCAAATTCTGGGTCCCCACCCCATACCTACTGGATAAGAAACTTCTCTAAAGTTACTTCTTTTATTGATGGAAAAAAATTAAAAGAGCAATTCATTGGGGCATTTCTTCATCTGAATGTATTTGTAACCTTCTAATCACCATCTGTAATCAGCAAACCATAATTCTTTACTATTTTTGAAAGCATATACGTACCATACACTCCTTGCTAGCCTCTGTGTTTCCAGATTGCATGTCCAAGAGCTAGCTGTCCTGTGGATGGTTACCTTTGTCCCAGTAGAGTTAAGGCAATGAGCAGGAGACGTCTTTATTGGTGAGAAGTTCTCAGTTAATCTAAGGGTAAAGAAAATAGAAATATGTAAGATTAAAAAACCATACTGAAGATGGAGATAAGTTGCTAGCAGTAAGCACAAAGGAATATGTCATTAAAGTACTAGAAAATATATACATGAAAACATATACTAGACAAATTTCCTGGAAATTTCTGGAATGTCAAATAAAATACTAGCTCTTGGAAGAAGGATGGTTCCATTAAGGAAATCATTTTTTATTTTCCAGTCCTACATTTGTATGACATACCCTATTTCTTTATTCCCTCCAATAATTTCTTCATTACATCTAAGAGATTAACTCTGTATTATTATTTTGGACTCCTCGCTTGTTTGTACTACATGCTAATTCATATTTCCACCATCAGGATAGCATAGAAAATGGCAGCAAGTTTTGCTTGTTTTTATTCTTTCTTTGGTATCATTGGAAACTGTTGAGTAACCTGCCTGTGCCCAGAAACCCCAGCTCATCCTCAAGTATATGAAATCTGTTGCTGACTCCTTGGAAGGTCCTGGTTGGAAAAAATAAGGGTACTTGGCTCCAGTGACCATGGATTGCCAGAAATGAGTAGAGGAAGAAATAGGTCCACAGACCACAGCACAGGGGTATTAAATTTTAAGAGAAGAGTTAGATAAATTATGTGTCTTGCCCTTGAAGCTTGGAGTCCCTATGCATAAAAGTAGATAGAGAAGAGTCAGCAAGCCTGAGAAAACTTACTACAACATTGGAATGAAAGGCAAACACTTCATCCTCATGAAGACAAGAAATGGGAAAGAGATGGGGAGGAAGGCTTGTTAACGTAACTCAAGACATTGAGTAAAGATGCGTGATTAAGGAAAAATACACATAAACTCTAAGTGAGCAGTGAGTGGTAACTACCAGATTTCAGGCAAGGTGATGGAGGTGGCAGGGGAAAGCATAGATCAAGATATCAGTCTTCTTTCCCCAGGATTGATATATACACATACATATGATATGAATATTTATATTTGTATGATTTTCATATATATCTCATATCTTAGCAAAAAAGGACCATTTATCCACTAGAAGGAAGTCTGTCTCCCAAGATTTAAGATGCCACACTAGTTTTACAAAATAATGTACTCTTTATCCAAACAATGGTACCTCTGGTGGCCTTGGACTAGGGAATGAGCCAGTCTGGCTGACCTCACTAAATCCTTCCCTTGAGAAATCAAATAGTCCCCCAGAGTCTTAGGGGAATATTGATTCCCATTCTAATCCAGAACACTCAAAATCTCCATCTGCCTAGAATCTCTGTCTGGTTTGTTTCTTTTAATGCTATAACAAAAATTGATATTTTAATAACCTTTAGATAAGCTTATTTCTTTTCTCCCTGTGATTGCTAAAAGGTTTACCATTCTCCTCTTCTTTAGCATTTCTTTTCCATCAAGGAAAGGAAAGGGGTTGCAATTGAGTCAATAAATTTGGCTCTATTTGAGAGTCTCTAGTCAATTTTTTGTTGGGATTAGATACTGAAACCAAATTATTTCACAGTTATTTGTACATTTAATTTATTTTATGTCTATCCACCTCCCTGGCTACTGCCAGATGTCCAGATAGTATTGTATACCTCAGTGTCATTATTGTATTGAGCAGTTATGACATGAGTTTACTCTTTGGACAGAAAGGGCATACAAGGTCATTAGAGGGGCTAAGATTATATTTTCTTTCCAGAAAAAATAAGCCTTAAATAAATTTAAAGCTCTTGCAGAGAGTTTGAATTTAGTAATGAACATTGTCCTTCTCTCCCAATTAAGCAGATTATAAGTATCTTTAGTTCTTAACAATATCTTCAATGGATCCTCATGCTTGTTTCATGCACCATGCTTCTGAACTTTTGCTCTTGTAAGTTCATCGGTCCAATCTACTTGGAAATCTTTCATACGTTGCAAGATCATGCTATTGCTAAAGAAATGAAGAAAAACATTACTAAAATG
Organism: Avahi laniger; assembly: GCA_963575035.1. Lineage (NCBI taxonomy): Eukaryota > Metazoa > Chordata > Mammalia > Primates > Indriidae > Avahi > Avahi laniger. The sequence goes on from CAUYSK010123364.1 coordinate 58,380, forward strand.
ATTTTCTTTTTCCATGGCTAACAAAATTAAATTACAGTCGGGTGAGGTAAAATTCACATTTAATAAAGACTTGGATTCTATCAGATAGAGAGTGGCTCTGAAAAACTGTGTTTGTTTTAAGAAGATGACAGATGGGAATAATTTTAGTCATTCGGTAGTTTCATATTCTAACACTTTAAGTTGTAGATTGAAAGCATTACTTGACAAAGTCTAATTTCTATGTTTATAGTGAAAGATAGCTGTTCTCGCTTCTTCACAGTTAGTTAGGTAGGAAATCTTTTCCCATTACTGAGTCTATGTATTACATTGACCATTAATGCCTGTTTTCTGCCGTAAGATGAAATGAGATTGCAGGTTTCATTCACGTTGCTGGCAGAAAAGTGGAGCCAGATTTCTGAGGGAATTGGATGATCCTGCAATTTTGACCACGGCTTTCCTCTCTCTCACTTTCTTTCCCCATTCAATCAGTGAAGGCAACATTCCTTTTCTGAAAGGAGCAGAGAATGACAGAACCCTCCAGGCCAGCTCCCCTTCACATCTGCACTTGCCCTTCAGTCTTTGTCCTCATCTCACCCTGCTCTGTCCTCTCTGACTGAGGCTGCTTGCCTCTCTGCCACCGCTTACAATAAAACCTGCCCCCAGGTCCTTTAGGGGTCCTCCTCCCTTTCTCTCCCTAAGATAAGATGAGTCCTTCCCCTAAAATGTGCCACCATCATAAATACAGAGATAAAAAATATGCAGAGGAGATGTAATCACAAAAGGGAGAGGATAGAGAAAAATGTTAAAAGTTGAAAAATCTTAATTCAGAATCTACCGAGAGCAGAGAGCTCAAGATGCAGGAATGAGAAATTAATGAAGCACCGTCCAGCAAAATACAGGATGAACTCAAGACAAAGAAGAGCATGTTAGCAGTAAGACTCCAGTGTATTCAGCATCATATTAAGAAATGTAAAGGAAATAATCCACACCAAACAAAATAAATTAGTAACATAAAGATAGAAATAGAATATGGCAATAAGTGAAGACCTTATTTTCTAATGTAATGAGGCAATTGCTACTAAAATAGAACAGTGCATTAGAAGAAATGAAACAGAATAAATCTTAAAATAGACTATGATTAAAATTCTGAGTGGAAACATGCATTTATTCTTTGAACAAATATTTTTCGAGCACCTATCATACGTAAGGCACTGTTTTAGGTGCTGGGAAACTGCAGTGATTGAGGCTGAAGAGGTTCCTGACCTTATGAAGTATATGTTCTAGTGCAGAGAGACAGAGAGTGTGAAAGTGAGGGAAGGGGAGGGGAAAAAGGAAGAAAGAACAAAAATAATCAAATTTTCTAAAAATCCCAAGTACTTAAAAAGTACAATGCAGATAATTGAAATAGAGTCAATGACATAATAGAAAGTGACTGGGTCACTTTAGTGGCTACTTTAGATGGATGGTCAAAGTTCTCTGAGGAGACAACATTTAATCTGAGACCTGAATGGCAGGAAGAAAATAACCTCATTGGTATTTGATGTCCAAGACCAGAACAGGCTTGTAGTGTTTGAAGAATATAAACATAACCAACTTCTGTAATCCAAGGGTAATCTAAAACCTTCTATTACTCTTTTCCCATGACTTCAAACATCAGTAAGTAGGACACTGTATTTGTCACTTTTAGTCAAAGTAGATGTCAGCTGAGGAATAAAATAATAGCAATGATAATAGCTTCCACTTACTGTGCAGCTTCTACACGCCAGGTGCTTTATACATGTTATCTCATTGTATCCCCAAATACATTTCCCCATTTTACAAATGAAAAACCTGAGGCTCAATGAGATAAGTTGCTCAAGGTCACATAGCACATTGGTCCCACTGCAAAGTCTGTGATTGTTCCACTGCACTAGACCATTCCCACTAAGCTACATTGGAGAAGGGCAGAAGAACACATCTAACGGAGAAATGAAGGATAATAGCAAGGTTGGCTGAATTTTATCCATAGATTTGCCTTAGTTAATCATTAGTGAGCACACTTCAAAACCATGCTTAATAACTAAAATCCATTATGTATTTACTTTCTTACCAAAATATCACTAAGTTCAGAGAGTAACTTTTAAGACTGGAGGGAATGTTAACTCCACAGATCATTTAACGATTTACAGAATATTTTACATTGGGAAGAAGTGTAATTCTGACCAAGAAATCATCTTATGCAGTAAAAATAAATAAATAAAATGAAGCATTCATGTGATGCAAAAGGGGCATGATTTCACCATGATGCCCATTATGGAAAAGTTAGAATTAATTATTTATACAGTAAATACATCCTGTGCATTGTTCTGTTCACTTTAGGAGCTGAAAATGGAGCATTCAAAGTCCCATAAGGACCTTCTTCAAATGTGTCTTCCATTGTCTGCACTTCTGTGTTTCAAGGGGGCCCTGTGCTTCTGCTTTCTCAGGTGGTGCCACCACAAAGGCTGCTACTCTGGGGACAGTGATGGGATGTCATAGGAGCCCAGAAAAGGACGTAGGGCAATGGAGGAGGACAGTTCTGTATCTTTTCTGAATTGGAAAATGTTTATTTCCCAGTACATGAGCAAAAATGGAGTTCTATGTATTGTATAGTTATTTTCTGCCCGTGTGTCTTATGGCGCTAAGAATATCTTTTACTATAGTGTAGAAAAGCCTTCGAAACTATTTTTTAATGAGTAAACAACTAACTGAATTAATATAACTTATTTCTATTTAAATTACATGCTTTTTAGAAACACGAGAGAGTAAAAGTGGATTACTTAACAAACAGCCTACATTTCCCCAGTCCTTTTCACAGTGCAGGGAGTTAAAAAGCACCTACCAGTTATGAAAATGCATAAGAGTGAGTATAGCTATTTGGATAAGCACCCATGTATCTGATGTAAGCCATTTTTATTTTGTTGTTCAAATTCAGTCACTGTGAAAACTGTCCTGAAAGCTTGCACTGTGCATAGTATCACAGCAGGTAATGTTTCAGGAGCACAAAAGACGTAGGGAATTTGTCCCTGCCGTCAAGGAAGTGATAGGGCAGAGACACAGCATTAGCTCAGAGAAGATTGGTTTGTTTTGTTTTGGTTCCTGGAGAAATATACTCAAATGGATAAAATTGACTTTGCTGGACTCTAGAGACCAAACTAAGGACCTCCAAAGAGCTATCGTCTATGGCAGTGCCTCTCATTGTCACTGGCAGGCTGAAGACAGGTAGGAAGCAAGAAGGAACAGAAGTGGGAAAGAAAAAAAAAGAACAGAGGAAAACATGAATAGACGAGAAAGAGGATGGGAGAGATAAGAGATGAGAAGGAAAGAGGTGTCCAGAGTGGGTGTGATAAAGGACCCCCAGCCCAATCCTCCAATGCCGGTGCCTAGGACTCCTGAGACTGAGGTGCTCTATTGCACTCTTGAGACTGCCCCACAATCAGACATGGTTTTGTACCTCCTGAACAACCGACCATTTCTCACGAATGTAAGAATAACCAGTCTTCCAATTTGTTATGTGCTTCATGGGTGGTTTCCCTTAACTTTTCCTCAAGCATGCCTATTATATTATCCATAAACAAGCTAAAAATACGTGGAAATCCCCAAGGAGCTGAAGGCAAAAAGCTTTGCAAGACTCTAAGGAAAGTGGCCAAGTTTTTGATGTCCTAGTTCTAAACAGTGATGCAACCAGCTTGGTATGGTTTCGAGGTACTCTAAGGGCTCTCTTCCCCCTACCACCCCCATCCTCTCCTGAGCAAATATTTATTCGCTGAGGCCTGAAATTGATTTTTCAGGGGACAGAAAATTCATTTCATAATAAAAAATAATTTTAAATGCACATTTACTCCCTTGGGCAAGCAAAGCATTGACTTAAAGTCACCATGTGAAAGCACTTGTTGACCCCTTTTCTAAGAACAGGGCAGGGAGCCCACCTGAGGTTAGAGAACAAGTGCTCCATTGTGAGGGCAACCAGTCAAGGAGGGGAAGCTAGGAATGAAGAACTGAAATTGGCCACTGTCCAGGTTTGTGGAGGGCTCTTCTGCTGACTTCTTGATGTGGCTCAGGAGAACATCCAAGAACTGACCTTGCTAACCTCTCCAGCTTCCTACCTCACCAGCAACCCTCCCTCACCTACCCTCCATACCCTGCCCTGCCACACACACGGCATCTTGACTACTTTGAGGAACCTCGACTTGCAAGTTCTTTCCAGTTTTTCCCTCTGCCTGGGACATATGACCCATCCTACCATACCCCACGCCCATCCCTTTCACCTGACCCATTCCTATACTTTCTTTGGGTCATAACTTAGATTTAATTTCTTGCAGGAAGCTTTTCCTGACCCTCCAAGGCTGAGTTGATGCCCACTCAATGTGTCCCTCAAGCATATCCATGGCACCGATAATGGCACATGTTACGTTGAGGGGTTGTTTGGTTTCTTTTCTGCTGTCCACTCTAGACTTTGATCACCACGAGTATGTTCACCATTGCATCCCTAGCATTAGCACAGTGCCTGGAGCAGACTAAAGTTTCAATCAATGATTACTGAGTAAGTAAATGAATTGCTTTCATCCTGCATCTATTGTCAAAAAAGAGGGAGTGTAAATGAGAGGAAAAGCTTATCCAGAGATATTGAACTCAACTCATGTGTATATTTCCCTTCCTATTGAAAATCCATTGAAATAATAGAAAAACATATAATGAAAGAAATAAACCATATTAATTCTTATATTGTCAAGGTAGGGTAACTGCTGTATGAGACAATATCAAATTCCAATGAATTAGGACAATAAGAATTCATTATTTATTAATGGCATAGTCTGACACCAGAGCTACAGTGGAGTGGGCAGCTGTTCTTTTCTTTCTCTGTATCCATCCAGTAGCCAGGAGTGGGTGGAGGAGGAAGAAAAGCATGGGGGATCCTACAGCAGGATTTTTAAGGGCCAGTCTGGAAGAGGCTTACATCACTCTCGCTCAGAGTCCATTGGCCATAACTGTGTCACATGGACCCTTCTAATTGTAGGAAGAAAAGAAAATAAAGGGTGGAAAACACAAAACAGTCTCCCATGACCCTGAAAAACAAGGAAGGATGACTTCAACACACCAGAAATTTTAAGGAATTTCTCAAAGCTAGAAAGCAATTGGGATTGGATTGGTATAAATAAATGAACAGAACAAAGCATAGCAGATAAAGAACTCAAGAAGAAACAGAAGAAAATCTCTGCAAAAATAAGATTAATTCCAGAGATACTTCAAACTCAGTGTCAACAAATATAAATCACAGGATAGATTCCTAGAACTGTTGTCAGGAAAATTAATGTTTGGAATTGCATACAGGAAAAACTGGGCTGACCCACACTAAGCAAGAGAGACCCTCAGTGCTTACCCCGGGAGGACACCTGGCGTGAGTGTCAGGACGGGGCAGCAAAGCAGAAAAGAATGTAAAATAAATCTGAGCCAACAAGGACAGTTGCAGAAGAAAAAGATAGTGAGCACATGACTACAGTGCTTTTTCACTGGCTAAATTGCCCAACACATCCCACTGGAGTAGGAGTTCAAAACAGGAAATTCAGAGCAGGCGTGGGACCCCAAAGCAGGCAACCTATCAATGGAGGTAACTTATCAACAGAGATGGGAAACCCTTGCACCCAGAAGAAGTGTTTTACATACACATTGTCCAGCCTCATACCCCATCCCTTCTCCACAGTCACCAGAAGGAAGGCACTGTTATTAGAATGATAGGCCAACAGAGATCCTCAAAGACAAATCTGAATAGACATCTGGGAATGACCTTTTATAGCAAAGCCAATGCTATAAAAGGGAGACATTAAATGCAATAAACAAACAACTAATACTTGGAGAACAAATTTTAAAGTGATGAAAAAATTTAAAATATGTGTAATCAATATATGCAAAGAGATTGAAAACAATCATTGTCTGCAAGGGAAAGGAAGCCCCCAAATTCATTGGAAATAAAAACGTTATCAATCAAATGAAAATTCAATAGATTGGTTAATTAGTATTGGGAAACAATTCTCTGTTGGTCTCTTGCATTCTGTACATCTTGCAAAGTGAGGCACTGACTGCTCTATGTTTTACACTATTTTTTTCAAGGATGTTTATTTAGCAAATGCCTTGGGAAACAGAGACAGTGTCTTCCTCCAGCACAAGGCATGCTTACTATTCAGAGTAATGAAAATGTTTCCTTCTGGAGCAAAGGGCAGACATGCTTATACAAGGCTCAGATTTCTTCTCCTGTCACACAGCCCTCTGTCTGTGCAGGTATCATTTAACCCTTTTGCATCTCCCTGTGAGAATTAGGACTCAAAAAACAAACCAACCCAGCACAAATTCTGATACTGCTATTTTGTGAGTAATAAACTATATCTCTGACCCAAGAACTTCATGTCTTTCAGTATCCATGAAACTAATATAGAGTAATTTGCAAGTAGGGTAAAAATCTCACACCCTTCACAGTTCTTCACAATTATCATGATGGAAATACTGAGGGCTTAAAATGGTGAACTGAAATATCAAGTTAAGGTATTCTCCTAGAATTCAGCCCAAAAGGTAAATATGGAGTATGGAGAATAATTAAGAAATATGAAAGATAGATCCAGAGACTCCAGTATGAAATAGAAATTCTGAAAGAACACAGAGAATTGGGAGAAGTGGATAGTCAAGAAACATAGAAAAACTTTCCCCAATCCTAAAAAAAGAAATATTTAAATTAAAAAGATCATACTCTCTCAATAAATCACTTCACAGATTACCTAATAATAACAAGGGGGAAAAGGGTCATCAACAATGGTAAAAGCTGGCAGAAACCACCTTAACCAATCAGTAATACTTAGCATCATTGACAATAGGACACACTGACTCATGCTTTCTGACGTGATGAGCTAAGGACACAATATCACTTCTATAATATTCTTGCCAAAAATGTTTACTCTGAATCTAGGCATGTGGGAACAATCAGACAAATCCAAATGGAAAGACATTATATAAAACAACTGGCCCGGACTCTTCATTCAAAAATATCCATCACATGAAAGACAAAAATAGGCAAGGATGCTGTTCTAGATTAAATGAGAATAAAGAAACATCACAAATAAATGGAATGCATTGTCCTGAAATGGATCCCTCCTATAAAGGAGGAACAATTGGAGAAATTTGACTATAGACTACATATTAAATAATAGTATTGTATCAAATTGTATTGAATCATATTTAAGCAAAGTTAAAAAAAATTTTGGTGTGATAATTGTTTTAAGTTTACATAGGAAAACATCTTTATTCTTTAACAGATAAACACTAAAGTATTTAGGATAAAGAGTCAGTAATGCTGCAACTTACTCTTAAATGGTTTACCAAAAAGTTATATATATAATTTTATGCATAAAAACATAATATATAATCTACATATTTTTCAAAATAAAAAATTGGAGAAAATAAATTATAAATGCCAATCAAATGCCTAGATAAATTAATATAAAAAGACCCCCCATACCTAGACATTTAGGAGTCATTTCAGAACTTAAAAGTTTAAAGGTAACATCCTAAAAATTTTTCACAGAGCTATAAACAGGCTACATTCAAAACATCCTTAGGTATAGACAGACAATAAGAGAACAATGTCATTCAAGTTCTTGGAGAAATTTATTTTGAACATAGATTTCTATACTCCACCAATGAGAATCTAAGTGTGAGCACGAAGAGAGAGAGAGAGACAGAGGGAAAGAAGAGGAAATGTATTTTCAGTCATGTAAAGACTAAGAACGTTTGCATTTCACAGAGTTCCTCTGAAATCATTACTCAAAGATATGCTCCCAAAAATGAAAACTGAATCCAAGCATGAGGAAGATGCATATGAAATCCAAGATACAGTGATATGCAAAGAAATCTGGAACTGTAAATAAACAGCATTAGGGATATGAGACAGTTACAAGAGAAAATCATATCCGACTTTATACTATTAAAAATATATTTAGTGTTTCCACTAGTTTAAATTGCTTGTTTTAAAAAAATGTATTTTGTGGATGGTTTTATAGGACAAATAAATTATCAAAATTAACTCGAAAAGAACAAATGTTTTAAATAAACCATTAAACCTAGACAATACTGAAAAGTAATCAATGATTCATCCTTATTAAGGGTCCAAGTCCCAGATGGCAGTAATTTATATTTTCATTTGCAGTGGATTCAAAAATTTCTGAAAAAGAACAATGAAGGAAAACATTCCCTACCAAATATTACAACCATAATAATTAAAATATCATGAAATTGGCACAGGATAAACAAATAAATAAATATAAAATAGAATAGTATGTCCAGAAATAGACCCACATTAATATGGGAACTTAATATATTAGAAAGAGCAGTGAAGTCAACAGAAAAGTCAATAAATGTTGTTGGGGCAATTGGCTCTTCATTTGAGCTAAAAATTTAGATTCTTATATCACACCATATGCGAAATTAAATTACAAATGAACTATAAAGCTGAACATTTCAAAACTGCATATTAGATGAAAACATAGGGAAGACATAAAGCCAAGAGACATAAAAGAAAATATGAACAGCTTTGACTATACAAATATTAACTTGTGACAAAATACATTATAAACAAAACTAAAAGATATATAATAGACTAAGAGATATAAGCAGTATTATAAGAAATGATCTGTATGCCTTATATAGAGATAACCCCTACAAATCAATAAGAAAGACAACTCATTGTTTAAATGAGGAAATGAGATGAATAGGAAATGTAAAGAAGAAACACAAATGGCCAATTAACATATGAAAACAAATTTAATCTCACTAGTAATAACGGAAATAAAAATAAGAGTGCAATGAGATTGTACTTATCCCTATTAGATTAGCAAAAATTAAATGTTGATAATACTAAGCGCAGGCAAATGTGTCAGGAAATGCCTCTGGTTTACTCCTGGTGGAAGCGAAGTGTAAATTAGCACAGCCTTTTCAGAGGCCAATTTGGCAATAGATATTAAAATATAAAATGTGGATACATACACTTTGTCCCAGTATTCTGTCTCAAATGATCTGCCCTATACAAATGTTGGCACATTGTAGAAAAAAGAGAACAATTACGATCTGAATTCCTTACTATGAAATACTACCCATCTATTAGAAAGCATTCCATAAATCAAAATGCGCTAACATGAAAACATCCCTAAGCTATACTAAAGTAGCAAAGCAAGTTGTATAACAACATACATAGTATGATTACTTTTTTTAATTCTCTATATATATTGAGATTCGAGATTCTGCTATGTGTAAGGCTCAGTCCTGGTCCTTGGTACTGGGGCTTATAGAATTGAAGAAAACAGGTAAATTTCCTGGCCTTACGAAGTTTACATACATAGTTTGGAGAGAAGAGATGAGGGTGGGGTTGGGGAGGGCAAACAGTAAACCAGTAAGCAAATACATAAGCAAGATCATTTCTGATAGTGAACAGTTCTAGGAAGGCAATATGAAACGTGATGGGAAGGGCAGCCTAGCACAAAATCAGTGCTATCAATAAGTGAGAGCAATTAGGATTCACTTGCAGAGTAAACTTGGCACCACATAGATTCTGTAATTGAAAACTCTTGAAATTCCCCCTGAAATTCTTATTGATCTTTTCTGTCTTTTAAAACATTTCAACCAGAGAAGATACAATATCAAATTTTTGCAGAGATTTTGTGAGTTGACAGAAAGCCCTAAACTGAGGTCCAACATTCCAGTTTTCATTCTGGTTCAGCCACACTAGCAGAGTTAGATCTAGAAGTCTCTGAAAATAAGGAGAAGGAGGCTATTACCTGCCATTAAAAGTCCACAGGGGTGTTTCAGGAATATCTTTGAAAATATATTTTACTTTGAAAGTTATGTGTCTTATGTAAGTAGTAGAATGCTCACAGGCAGTAAGTGTAATCAAAGGTGTTATCCACTGGATGCTATTTATGCCTTTGCCTGTAAAAGGTGTAATATGAGGGAGGTGGAGAAAGGACTCCAAGAAGGAACATCCCATTTCCTTGTCTCCCCTGTCCACACTGGAATAAAAAGTTCTATAATCCTGACCACAGGACAGGGGATGCTGTGGCCCTATAGCCAGGCAAAGCCCATAAACTAGAGAATTCCATATTCCATCCATGTGGGAATGTTCTTCCCCTCCTCTTCACTGTCTAAACCATACTCTATTCGCAAGGCATTTCCAAGTCCGGGTAATGTATCAGGAGCCTCGTATGCTTTCATGTGCCCTATCCTTCAGAGTTTTGGAAATCAAAGGACCATTTTTGGGGAGCCCCCCTTTTGCCCCTCGGCCAACTCTCAGCCACCTTGCTCAGATTCACACCGTAAGGCTGACCCTGCCCAGAGGTGGGTGCCAATGGACTGACTGCTTTTGCTGCACTCTCCAAGGAGGTGAAACGCAAATGCTCTTAAGAGGTCAGTTCCCTCCAACTGTGAAATGGTAATGTGCTAAATTATGTGCTTAATTAATTTCCACCCGACAGCATACCATAAAATTGAAAAAACAATTCCTCAGGCAACTTCCGTCACCTAGGATCAATGTGCATAAAGAACACAGAAAAGGATCAAATTTTCTCATCAGTAAACTTGCATTTATGCTTTGGCTGAATGTTTAGAGGTCCATTTCTACTCTAGTTTGATAAAAGGTGTACAGATCCCAATTAATTGTTTTGTTCTTTCTCTTTGTCTTGCTACCATATGGGTTAGAAACTGTAGGGATGAGATTTTTGCTAGTTCCCTACAGATCATGAATCCAAGGAAAAAGATTCTTGTTAGATTTTACCATGGACAGCCATCTTCTTCACAAGTTTGTTTGTTTTATTGTTTGTTTATTTGTTTTCTTGTTAATGCAAAACAATCACGCCAGAATTAGGAAAACTAAGTTAAGTGGTAAGGTGGTATAGCTGCTACCTCATGAATATTCAATAATGTGGGCTGTCCCAATTTCTTAACAACTAGTCTAGAGCTATATCTACATCATAAAAATAAAACTGGATGAAAGAGTAAAAAATGCAATATAGCTATCCTTTTTTTTCCAGACTGCATAGCGCTATACCACAGCTTTGTAATTATTTGCATAATTTTTTTTATTGTCTATCGCCAGCACTTTAAGCTCCATGAGACCAAGATTGCATCTTTCCTTCCCCTCTATGTCTCTAGCATCAAGCCCAGTGCTTGGTACTTAGCTGATACGCAAGAAATATTTGTAAGTGAGTGAATGAATGAGAGAGTGAATGAACAAATGACAAAGCCAAAAGACACAGTTCTCAGGCTTTGTTAGCCATTCCCATGGTACTAGGATACCTCCTTACGGGTACACAGATTTTCAACACAGAATAAAAGACATTAACAGAGTTTACATAGGTCATGGACCATAACCTCCCACTTCATTTCATTGAAATTTATGCCTGAACCAACCTGGAGATTTCTTTCAGAGCATACTGATTTATTCACTTGAACTCAGTCATAGTAAACACAAGTCTTAGTGGGCTGGCAGTGCATTGCTGTGGAGGGCTGCCCAGTACTAGGCCTTCGTGCCACACTTGAGTCAACGGCACTTACTGTCTCAGCAGAGTAAAGCTGGATCTTAACACCATGCTCTCTCCTCACAAAAGGATGCGCTAAAGGAGGTCGCAGAGCCAAGGAATTAGAAGGCAGCTATACAATCTCTGCTGCAGGCTGAGAGAGCCAGGGTCTAGAATCAGAGAGAACAGCAGGAGCTCCCATTCTTCCTGCTGGGTGTCACCTGCTCCTGGCCCTTTTACCCGCCTTTGCATCTAAGCACCAAACAACAGCATGGTTTCACAGGCTAAATCCCCGCCTCCCAAGCTAACTTGATCTAACTCACTAAGAATGGGTTACAAAGCATCAATACTCCATCAAAGACAGGGCCTTTAATTTCATTTGGATCTTTAGGTTGCACTGGTCTCAAGCTATCATTTCCCAGAGGGGTGGGAAAACATGCTACACACAAACACACACACGATTTAAAACTATAAATAGCATATTACATATATAACTATTTTATCGCACAGAGAGCTATTAGGGTTAATGGAGCATTTGACTCAAAGCATAGCCAACCTTTCCAGTGACATCCTGGCTGTAAAATTTGCATTTACGATTTCTGTTCCCCTTCTTTTTACCAACATCCCCTCTCCCTTAGGAAAGGAACCTGGCGGGGGGACCAAGAGTTTGGACTGCAAAATTGAGGAGAGTGCTGAAACACCTGCCCTAGAGGACTCCTCGTCATCCCCCCTAGACAGTCAGCAACATTCCTGGCAGGTTTCCACAGACATCGAGAACACTGAAAGGTAAGTGGGAAGTTACCCTGAATAGACTGCCAGTCCTCCTCCACTTAACGCTCTTCGGGGCCACGGAGAATCGAGGTTTTCTATTTCAGTTTCAGAAACAGAGCTCCCTTTGGTCTGCCAGAGAAGCATAGTGCTGGCAGGGACCTTAGAGACTGCCTCATTTGCAGATAAGAAAACTGAGATGAGAGAGGGGAAACAGTACCAGCACCAATGGTAGGCGCAGGCTCCCAGGCCTCTGCTTATCCCACTCCAACACATTAAGTCTCCGTGGAAAATGAGAACAGTGGGAGAAAGTTGGATTTACATATTGTCAGAGTTCACCCACTGGGCTGGTTCCCAAAATTTCCATTTGTTTAAGGGAGAAGAATCCAAAATCACGCAGATGCCTCCAGTCGATTCAGGTGTAAGGAATGCAAGGAAAGGTGTAAGTCGATTTCAGGTGTGAGGAATGGCCTGCTTAGCTGCCGTTTGGGGGCTGAGCATTCTGTCCAGTTGACACAGGGCTTTTCAGAGTCCCCTTCTCTTTCTCTGCAGAATGTAGCTGATGGCCCCTTAGTGGTCAAAGCAAGTTAATGCATTGTCTTAACAACTTCGGAGGCTTCCTTCAAGAGAGGGAGTTTCCTTCTTGGGGAAAAGAGATTCTACAGTGATTCTATTTTATTTGGGAAAAGGGAATAATAATAATAATATTATAATAAATGCCATGTCCCATCGAGATGCCATTCTGTGAGGCAAAAGATGAGACCCTTGTTTACTGGCCTTCACACTTATCTGTGCCCTTTGCTACTAATGTCCCCAGACCATGCACAAAGTGGCTGAATGACTACTGGGCAATTCTACCGGCTGTTCTGTGTGTGTGAGGTTGAGTCATTGACAAGATAATGAACATTTCATTTTTTTTATTTTTAGAAATGTAACACATAATGGCATTTATAGCCATTGTAGTTCTACTTTCATATTGTAATATAATTCTAAAGCTAATTACCAAATTTCTGTGTTTATAGAAAATTGGAGCATGTGGTAATTATGTGCTATTAATAAAACTTGGATTTTGTATAGGCTTGGATATCCAACAATTCAAACAATAAAGCTGTTTGGCACAGTTTGTTAGAACTAAAGACAAATGATGAGGGAATGATTTATCTTAATTTATAAAATAGAAAATTCTTTGCTCTGCTCCCAGGAAAAAAATTATCTGCCAAAATGCCACGATCAGGGCATAAACCATCAGCAAAGCCATTTTCCTTTTCAGACACCTTGTGCAGCAGTTCTACCCAAGCCTTGTAAGCTTGTAAGAAAGCAAGCTCTCAAGGGCAGTAAGAAGAGGACAGTACGGCCCACAGTGTTGGCGTGGTTTCAGTTCAAACTGAAAGCCCAGATTCTGGTCAAAGGAGATGGGAAACACGAGGGCAGTAGGCCCAGTAGACTGGTCCAGGATGTAGCTGCCTCAGTTCTCCCTGGCTGTCTGCCCTAAGAGATCATGCATGGGACTCAAACTGGGTTGCACAGTTAAGTCACCAGGAGGCCTTAAAAACATGGATACCTGGACCACACCATAAGCCACCTGAATCAGGCTCTCTTGGGGTGGGACCTGGGCATAAGGTGCTTCTGCTGGGCAGCAGCCAAGGTGGAGAACTGGTGCTTTACCAAGGATGCCTGCCTCAATCGCACATGTTGCGTTCCTAGCCCTTGCCTGCCCATGCCCCTGCTCTTGAGATCTTACATGAAAACAGATGGGGGGCCCTGCTTTTCTCCCCCTTCCCCCTCTCACCTTCTCAGTGTGCAGCGTCCACAGAGGCACCCTCACACCTCATGCCTGTGAGAAAGTATTCGGAATGTTTTTACAGGCATATTTCTACTGATCTGCAAGGCCGCTTTCCCTTCCTTTTGCAGTCAGGTATTCCTGAGACTTGAGTTCCCTTTCACTTGTCAGTCAGTACTTAAGCAGGAAGCCGAGTGGGTTTCTGGCCTACCCTAAGACAGTAATCCTCAAACAATGCTCAACAGAACAGTGGTGGTTTGTGAAATGCACTGAGGGGTTTCATCCCTAATATTAAATAGTGACTCTCTTTTTTCAAATGCCAGAAGGAAAATACGTTAGTAGATAGAATTTCTTCAACTTTAGGATGATCATCCCCCTAAAACTTTCTTAAACCCATGGTGCCCGCTAATCTACGTTAACTAAAAGATGTATACGGTTTTTTTGCATCAAATTATATTTTTTTGCTGTTTTAAATGAAATCTACCACTAGTCCTGGGGTTTCAAGAGCACTGATTCCAGTGCACAACCACCTGGATGTGTGTGGGAACCACTGTCCAGAGGACTTGAAAGGTCAGCTCTCTTCCTACCCTAGACTAGATGCCTCCTGAGCTGGCTTCCTGCTCTACATTTCTGGGGTTTTAGGATCCTGTGTGCTCTGAGATGAAGGAGGACATTGGATGTGTGCGGTGGCCTTGCATGCGCGCCCTGGGCAGCCAGGAAGCTTGGAAGGACAGGCCAGTGGTTAGAGGGAGGCCCAGCTGTCCTCAGGTGGTTTTCCTTCTCATTCGTTACTCTCCCATTATTCCCAGTCAATGTAGTTAAGTGTTGGCTCTTGCGGATGCTTAACACCTGTGTTATGCTGAATTCCAATAACGAGGAGAAACTTTTAAAACCAAGCAGACAACAGTGAGCGAACCTGCACAGCCACCGCAGCCGGCTGACCAGGAAGCCTTTGCAGCCCCACCTCCCAACCTCGGCTTTGCTCCGGGGAGCCCGGTGTTCCAGTTGTGTGTCTTTGGCCTCTCCTTGTAAACCTGCAGTGCTGTCCTCATTACCAAAGGCTCTTCTGATCTCAGCCGGGTCCGACTGGAGGCAGGGATGAGGGCTTCTGCAGGAGAGATGCCCGGCGGAAACGTTTGGCAGAGTATTTCTCAGGGCCAACCCATCTCACATTTTCTTCTCATAAAAGCAAGATAAATTCAATATTTGCCTAATGGAAACAAGAGCTAGGACAATTAGGCACAGACTCTCATCCTTCAGTTGTCTCATAGAACAGACTGTCTGAGATTTCATTTTGAAAATTTACAGCTGATTCTTCTTTTTATTAATTTTATAGAGACATGCGAGAAATGAAAAACCTTTTAAGCAAACTCAGGGAAACTATGCCTTTACCATTGAAAAATCAAGGTGAGTCTTGTCATTTTCTCTTTGAGGTAGACGATGTTTTTAATGTGATAACCTTGGGACTTGTTTCTTAAAAAATTAAAGTGTTTTACGGAAACAATAGAAGGCATTGAACATACTTGAGACTGGAGTCTCTTGGGTACTGGGTTTTGCTCTGAAGGAGGCCAAGATACACTTTGACGTCCATGCAGACTCATCTCTGATTGGCTGTGTCGCACACCGAAAGCACGGTGACAGGCATGGCAAACACAGAAGGAATGAATACTAGACACTTTCCTTCAAGATATGTACAGCCTAGTGGAGGAGACTTAAGAACACTTCCAAAGGAAGATCCCTGTCTTCTAGGTGTTTAATTAACTTAAAAAAATAGTAATAATTAACATATGTGGAGAACTTACAGTATACCACCATCCTAAATGTTTGTATTAACTGTATTAACTTATTTATTTCTAACAACTTTGAAACATATGCTGCTAGTGTTTCACAATTTATAGAAAACTTGACCCCAGTCACACAGTCTGTAAGTAGAAAAACTGGGATGTGAACTCAGGCAGTCCATCTACAGACTGATCCTACTCTGTAGAAATGGAAGGGAAGGACTAGAATGAGGGAAGGACTTCCGTATGCTTTTATTAACTACTGTCCCCAGTATCTAGAGCCTGGCACATGGTAGAATAACACCTGGCACAAGCAATAAATGTTAGTCAAATCTGCACCTACAGTTGCAGCTTCAGGGACTGACAATACACACAAAGGACTAAAATATCAGCACTGTCATTAAGCATGCATGGCTGGAGCAGCCATAGGTGAAGTTATCAGCTTCAGAGAGGGCTACATGGAGGTAGGGAAAGGGTTTTTGGAGGCAAGAAAGAAACTCCTCTTGTTCCCACTAAGCAAAGCCTAGGCAGGAGGGAAGGGTGCCGCTTGCCTCAGAGTGAGGAGGAGGAGGAGGAGGAGAATTTGGCAGCAGAGCTGGAGTGCCTCTTGGCTCCAGGAGCAGCTCGGCAGAAGGTGGAGAGGTGGAAGTGAGAACACCAGGCGAGGCTGAGGGGTAGCGTGGCCTGAGCTGCACAGGGGCGAGGGTCAGGGGCAGGAACTGCGGCACATCAGGTAATTCAAAATACCTACCACAAAGGGCCTGCTCTCCAAGGCCAACAGGCTTGAGCCATGGGTGAAGTGTTTTGTGACATTTTAAGAACGTAGACAACATGTTGTAGCGATGAGAGATTGCTCTGACTATGACATGGAAGATTGTTGCTAGAAATAAGCATGGTGTTTAGGACCAAGGGCTTTGGATTAAGGCTAGCCTTAGTTTCAAATGCTGGCTCTGCCCCTTACCAGCTGGAATAATTTGTTTAACTTCTAGAAATTCCAATTTCCTCATCCCTGAAAAGGGGATAATAGTATCACCTACTTGAAAGGGTTGTTGTGAGGATTAAATGAAACAATGCATCATATGCCTACTAGCAACCTTACAGAAAGCAAACACTTGACAAATACTTTATTGTTATTATTGTTATTATTTACTGATCTACTCAACTTTGCTCAGGAGAACCCCAAATCAACATCAAATAGAACAGTCCTGCCCCTACTCACTCTGCAACAGACTACATGTAATGTCCAGATGAGGTTGATCTTGAGTCTGCAGTTCAGAGCACTGGCCCCTGGGCCTTTAGATTGGGAGCTCATGACTGAGGCTGTCCTCAGTGTCGTATTAGGTTTGGCAATTGTCCCTCATCAGCACCTGGGCCTCTCACTCTGCCTCACATTCAGCCGCCCAGGAGAATGGCTGTCTGGGGTCCCCAGTCTGAACTACATGGATGCCATGTAACCTATATTTTAAATCAAACCATCCTAAACATTCCCTCCACAATTAGTGATAATTCATACAGCAGTTTTTAAATTGTGCATTAATGAAAAAACAAATTTAATTTACTTTGGTCATTTTTATCATAAAAAATACAATATAGATTTTTATATAACTGTTGCTTTTATAAAAAGAATAAAACAGGGTAGTAATTACATTTTTAAAATATAAGAGGAATGATAAAAGGTTGATGCCGTGACTGAAAATATGAGTGAAAAGGGCATATTCATCCAAATAAATGATACCCAGGACTTGAACCCTGGATCCATCTGAAGAATAGAAAGAACAAAACTAGGAAGGAGGTGAAGGACTTATTCAGAAGGAAGTATTGCAGTAGGATTTTAATAATTGAAAAACGGAGGTGAACGATTGTGGGAAATTTGAATTTCTTCACTGGAGGGAGAAATGGGAATGCTCAGCATGTGATGGACGACATATCTGTTCTCTAGGTGTTTCATACGTACTCACAGCCTGCTGTCGCTGTGAGCTGCCCAGAGCGGGGCCTGAGTCTGGACCAGAGAGTCCAGAGAGGGCCTCAGGAAAGCAGATCTCTTGGAGTCGCTCAGGAAACATGATTCGACAAATGCATATGGCACCGTTTTAATGAACAAATCATTCAGGTTCTGCATATACCCAGATAGACCACAGAGGCTTCCCTAAGTCGTTCCTGGAATTCCTCTCAGGCAATTTGTTTACTCTACAGGTCTAGATTTAAATGTGGAGGACATGATGTGGGGTAAAATGTGGAAAAAATTATTCCAGTTCTTTTCTGTAGGCCCTTATTGTCAATCATGACTCTAACTGGATGAAAACCATTATAGAAAGCCATCTGTTTTTTTTCTGGCTTCTTATTTGCTTTCTCTTTTTATTTCATTTACATGGATGTTTGAAACAGAGAAAAAAGGGAAAAGATACCACTCCTGGTCTCCATTTTTCCTACCTCAACCCCTCATGTGAAAATCCTATCAGCTCAGGTTGTCCTGTTCTCCAGGCTCCATCTTAGTCCTCGACTCAGAAACTGTTCTGGGTTTATTTCAGCATTTAAAGGTTTAATCATATCTCCTCCACTTCCTACTGCAATGAAAACTTGACTCAAAACAGTTCACTTTAAATCAACTTCCAGTGGAGAAGAAAGGAAGGTGGCCATGGGCAGAAATTTTAATGGTTATTGATTATGCCTCCATTTTAGACAGGGCCCTTCCTTTCCCACCCTTCCAGTTTGAGAGTGGAGGTAAAGAGACTGACACAAAAGAGCAGGCCACCCGTGTGCCACTGAGTTCCATGGCTGGCTCCAGCCAATGGCCAGGTCTCCTGGCTCTCAGCCCACTGTTCCTTCCACTGTGTCAGTGCCCCTCCTGTCCTACATTCTGGGTCACTAGCAGAGCTGTAAGGAGTTTCATTAATTATGATAGTCTTGCTGTGTCAAATGGATTACAAATGGAACCGCCTATGGAGAGCCCACAAGGTGACTGACAAAGGCTAAAAGGAGACTGGAAAGTGATGGACGAGCATCTTCTGAACACATGCTGTTGTCAAACAAAACAAATCAGCAGAAATTAGTTAACCTGAAAGATAGTTTCACCTTTTCCAAAATTCTGACTTAATGAATGCTGTGGGATATGTTGGTATTTAATGTGTTCACTCTTGCGTAGAATTCAGTTGTTGAGCACATGCATTAGAATCAGCCTGGAAGTAGGTAAGTTAGGAATTGAATCTGTGCTAGAAGGCATGTGGTCCCCTCCTGTGGACAACACTACTCCAGACTAAATTGAACCTAGAACCAGTTCTCCCAGACTCACACCCCTGATCCTCCAATCTGGACCCCCATATCCAGAACCAACTGGGCAGGAGAGTCAGGCAGAAGAGTTCTCAGATAGCTGGCTGAAGAATACTGGGCAGTTATGCCAACCTCTAGCCTAGAGATGACCTTTTGGGTTCTTCCCCAAGGGCCTCACAAAGAATTTCTGTGCTTCCAGCTGGTGTCTGAAGGTTATTCTGCAGTTTCACTCATGGCCCCATATCCTTTGTAATCTCCTCAACCTTTTGTCCAGGATTCAATGTGACATATGTAGTCCTCTCTCCTCCAGTCTAATTTCTTAACTCATTATTATGCTGAGCCCCTACTCACAAATGTGAAATGTCTACTCATTACCTACTGAAGGAAGAGCAGACTTCTCCCCCTAGTATTCATTGTCCCCATCATCATCCAATATGTAATGGTCACCTATGATATGCCAATTTCTGTGCTAGGTGCTGGGGATATCTTTCCCCCTTTAGGTTTTGCCCTCTCAGCGGGCCAAAATTGGGTAGGAATCACCTGGGAAGCTTTTCCAAATGATACATGCTTTCCCTGGCAGAGATTGTGGTGGAGCCTTCAGGGTAGAGCATGTGAATTCTGAAAAAAACTATCACACATGCTGATACACACATATGCACACACATACACACATTACTGGAAAGACACAGGAATTAGCTCTTACAATATAATAATGCCATAACAGACACAGATTACTACAAGGGCATATTGGATTCTCACCTAACCTAGATTTGAGTTGAAATGGGGGATTATTAGGGACAGCTTTTTAGAAAGTATTTGTGCTGAGATTTGGGGGGATGAGTAGGAGTTAGCCAAAGAAAGAGATGGTGAAAAGACAGTCTAGGTATAAGATTTTTGACATTTAAAGGCATATGGGGACATGAAAGAGCAGAACATTTTGATAAACTACAAGCACTTCAGTAGTTGGGAAAGCTGTTAGACAAGAAGCTTAAGAGAGAGACAAGACAGGTAGATGGGCTACATCATTAAGACACCTACAAGCCATCTTAAGAGGTTTGGGCATCCAAGAGCCACTGGAAGGTTTCAGTTAGAAGGCAAATGCAGTAATCCAGATGAGAAATGCTTAAGGTCTCGCCTAAAGCCAGGGGATTGGAGAGAGGATACGAACAATTGGATGTGGTGCGTAAGGGAGAGGCAGAAACAAGGATGAAACCCAGGTTCAGACTTGGCAAATGGAGTAAAGAATGGTGTCAGTCACTAAGTCAGAGAGATCAGAGAAGGAGCAGTAGAGGTAGAGAAGGAGTGAAATGGTGATTCTCTGACCCCACCCAGACCTATTGATTAAGAAACTCTGGAGGTGGGGCCAGCAATCTGTGCTGTAACAAGCCCTCAGATGATACTGGTGCAGCTAATGTTTGAGAAGCACTGGGTTAGGTGAAGCTGTCTCTCTTTCTCTCTCTCTTTTTCTGCAATACAAATTTGCAACTGCAGTCCCATTATAAGCACTTCTCTTGACTATATCTCAGACCACAGCTTTAAATTCAGTTTATTATTTGAAAATTTCTCATTTTCATGTTCCTCTTTTCTCAACAGGTCATTTATATAAGAAATCTTTTATTAGCAAAAGAAATTTGAGCAATAGGGAAGTGGTATCATTGTGTCTTAAGAGATTCCAGCAGCCCTACCTTTAGTAGCATCTAAGAATTAAACATTGAATGACTAAGGTTTGAACTTCTTAGTGTGGGTAAATTTCCTACTCACTCTTCTTTCACTTTCTCCTATACTCTCCTTCCTCTCCTTTCCTTTCCCACTTTTCATTTTCACATTTAAATCTCTCCTTGCTGATAGTTTACTGAGATTGTGCCTTTGGAGAAAAGATACTATAAAAGAATTAGCCTCATCCAAACATTTGAAATAAAAATCAAGTATTTCCCAATATGTTCAAGTGGATTATCTCAGAAAATTTAGAATGAGTGGGAAAACCTTCCATTTTGCTCACATTCTTGCAATTCAGCATTGACTGGAATCCTTCAGAAACAGGATTCCAATCAATGTGGAAAGACATTTCTCCTCAGAGTTGAATTCGCTTCAAGCCATTCCAGGCATACTTCCACTTGGAGAATTTCAGCGTTTACCGTAGGTGTCTACTTCCTGCGGTGTAGAAAGCTGTTCTGAATTTCTGCCAAGAATTTTTAAGCTTTTATGTCACCTCAGCCCTACGTGATGGTCACACAAGCTCTGGGCTAGGCAAAGGTGTCACAAATGTGCAAAAAAAGATGCCCCAAACCAGCAGTAGTCCTTAATAGGGAGCTTGCCCTTTGCTTAATGCCTGAGCACTTTCTCAACAATCTTGACACTTCACTTGTGAGTGATATATGTGTGTATATATGGTACACACATACATGTATATTGTATATGAATGTGTGCATGTGTATATATGCTGTGTATGTATATATGTATACATACATATATATAAAGAAGATTGAGCAAAGAGAATTTCAATAGCATAAAAGGCTGTGTTATTGAAAGATTTTTCGATTCACTGTAATGAGTACACAGATAAAAGGGTCAGTCTTGATACAAACCTCATAGTATCTGTGTATAATACCTGTTTGTTTTTAATATATACAAAACAAGAGTAGTACTAAACATATGACCATAGCATACATATATACATTTTCCTTTATAAATAAAGCATTGTGGTAGACATTTTCTCATGTAGGAGGAACAGTACACATCAGAATTGCATTTTATAATATATAAAAAAGACCAGTTAAGTCCCTTCCCAAATCTGTTAAGTGTTTGAAGAAAGGGAAGAACATATAGGAATTTAGGAAATAGATCTTCCAGGTCTTAAAAAAATAGAACTATGAAGATCTTTCTTCCCATAAATATCTTTATAGTTTTGGTAACTGTTTCAGGGAAGCACTGAGTTCCAGGTGAACCTGAGTTTCAGTAAGTGTAGTCGTATTCAGAGAGATACTGAAAGGTAAAATTCTTTAACGTACAGAGTCTATTATATCTTTGCCATATCCAGTTGGGCTAAGTTCATTGATCATTTCATGGTTAAAGAAGTAAGATTCCTAAAAATGATGAGGAAGTAAGTTATCATTTCTTTTTGTGCCAAATATATTATGATTCATCTCTGAGAGACTGTCCTGAAAAAAGAGACTAATGTTTAGTATCTGACATTGCTTTCAGTGTCTTAACTATAAAAGAATGATGTTCTATTTTTGACTCTCAAAATGTTAACATCTAGATTATAGTAAATTATTTTTTCACTATGAAAGGGACAATAATAGGCCTGTTTTTCTCCATGTTAACAGAATTTGAGCTTTAAGAGAAGATTTTAATCTATGGAGACTGAGAGGGTGGGCTGTGTTTGATTCATTTGTTGTGCCCAGCTGAGACACTTGTTTTCTTCTCTGGCTTGGACTTGCTACTCTAGTTCTATCTAAATGTATAACATCATGCAAGTGTTCCAAGGAACACTGTCAACCTTGGTGGGTAATACTAATTTACAAGTAAGTATGACACATTAGAGCCTTGGGAAGGGGACGAAAAGCCCAAGTACTTGGATGACCCTTTATGTAAGAGGACCGGAAAGCCAGGATTTATTTTCGTTCTTAATAGTTTCCTGAGTGTCCAGCCTCACTAATCAAGAAAAGCAAACGCTCGTCTACAAACCACTTCTATCAAGGTGGGGCACATTCTTCACTATATCTGTCTCTTCAGCTGACTTCAGAGTCTGTGCCCTTCACAAGTTTCCATCCCCTTTAAGGCTAGTGCAACTAGTCCTGCAAGAGCTTAGGTACATAACAGTTGCCAGTGCCAACCAGCCATTTTGTCACCCCTGGCTCCAGTCTGGCCATGTCCTGCCCCAGTTGGCAGTTTCTAGGTTATTCCCTTGTCGTCCTTTACCTCTGGGACCCACAGTGGCCAGTTCTTCGACAGGGTATTTCTACCCACCATCTCCTTTGGCTTTTTTCTTGAAAAACTCAATTCATTAAACCAGATTTTTTTTACTAGTTTATTTTTTCCTCTACTTATCATCATGCTAAAAATTTGAACCCACAGATTATGAATTCAATAGTTGGCAGTCGTCTCTGAATGCTCTTATATACAGATATCCATAGGAAATGCTAGGAAAAGACAACAGGAAATTATTGAAACTTCTTCCTAAGAAGTGAGGTAGGTGCATGGAGCCAAGATAATGGTCCCATGTAAAGGAAAATAATAATGGCTGTATTAACTGAATGCTTCCTCTATACTAGGCACTAAGCTACCCACCCCAGCTAAATATTTTTCTTAGATCATTTAATCCTCACCTAAGGTAAGTATTATCAAACCGTGTTTTACAGACAGGGAAACTGAAGCCTAGCAAGCATAAGTTACATATTCAAAGTCATGAAACTAGTAAACTAAACTAGAAGCAAGTTTAAAAAAGAAGTCAACCTTACTCCAAAGTATGGGCTCATTCTAATAAACCATGTATGTCTTCTTCCAAATGAAAGATTGCCTCTAGCAGTTTCGATTTAATTCTAACAAGTGGTTCTCAGCCTTGGGCTATTTTGCTCCTCCCCCAGGGAACATTTGGCCGGATCTGGGGACAATTTTGGTTGTCACAACTGCTGGGGGAGTAGAACGGGCATGTGGTGAGTAGAGGAATACTGCTAAACGTCCTGCAATGCTTGGGACAGCCCCCAACAACAAACAATTATTTGTTCTAATATGTCATCAGTGCTGAGCTTGAAAAACCTTGATTCAAACGACGGTGGATTTTTAAAGCTACTTTGTAAAAAGCAGGTTGTTTTGTCTGTACCTCACTCATATATACATTCTGTCCCACCACAGATGACAGCAGCCTTCTGAATCTAACTCCCTACCCCCTGGTTAGAAGACGGAAGAGAAGGTTCTTTGGGCTATGTTGTCTCGTCTCAAGCTAGGCGGCTCCTCCTGGAAACTTGTTGGAAACACCGGAAAAAAAAAAAAAATCACAAAACCTGAGGACCTCCAGACAGCTGAACCACACATTTATTGGGTTTTGACTATGTTTTCTATGCTTCCTTATTTTACCTGCTTCCCCCTGCCCTTTTAAATGGTTTTACACTCAAAAGCAGCTGCCATCAAGGGAAAAAAAAAAAACAGATTAAAAAAGCAGGCTGTTTTTAAAAAGAATTTTTAAAGCTGACATTGCGCATGTCTGCTCCAAACCATGCCGTGACAGATGCAAGAATTATGATTTTTAAATTATTTAAAGGTTTTTTTAAATGTATTATACAGAGAAAAATTATTTCATGTATAATAGTATATCTATAGCTCTTACTGATCTCATGTTAACAATTTATCACATATGAAAGAAGTCTTTAAGCATAGAAATCTATTTAACACTACAAAACTTTGTTCAAAAATCCAATCTATCAATATCGTTAGAAATAATATTATAAGCAAACATATACCACCTTACCTATTGCTTTCTCTGCATTCATTTACATTTAGTCTTCCATTCTGTCAGAATCTAAGCACTTCACCATAAAAATATCTTAATTTATAATGCAACAAACACCACATATGAAAAGTACTTAAATTTTGTAAATATATAATAATCCTAATACCTTCATATAATGCATATGGGCAGGCAACTAATTTCCTTTTGATCCAATGGTGTCTTTTTCAGCTTCTTGGAGAATGAAGTAATCCAGTTAGGAAATGGTGTAGTAACATATACATTACCCTCAAATGTAAAACTGAATATTATCACATTTTGTTCTAATTGAAATCTGAAGCATGGTGTTTGCACATCAGCATAGTGTTAAATCTTATAGGGCATGCAGGAATTAGCTCAGATCGTAAAAATATTTAACATTTTACATTGTTAATAAAATTTTTTTAGTTAAGCTAAGCTTGTCTCATTTTAGATGACTATGCAGATATGACTTTTCCAATGTGTACTTAGTGTCTTGTCTTATGCTTAGAATCTTGAAAGCAGGACACATTAAGCAATACCGTATTTTAGAAAAGAGGAAACCACATACTTTGTTTTTCTGCTCACAGCTTTGTTGTGATCTTCCTCTACTAAACTTGTAACATGGTACAAATTTTGTTATATTTTCCCCTGTTCTTCCTTTGGCCCATTTCCCAGACAGAATTTCCCATGGCTTGAGAGATCAAGTCTTTGCACTTTTTTCTTGTTTTCCATAGTCTGAGAAATCTTTGAATGAGACAGGAGGCACCAGTGCCTAGTACAATAGAAGAATGAGCTAGATGCCTCTAAATGGTTTATCCAACCTTTATCCACCTTTATTCCAACACTGCACTTTCTCAATACTATGTGCACAGGCATTTATATGTATACCAATAATTTGATCTAAAAACTAAATGTATTAAAAAGCCTTTAGCTTTAGTGAAGATGAGAGGTACAGATGAACTATTGGAATAATTATTGTATTAGGTTGAATTACATGAAATTGCTGATATTTGACTGTTTTGACCTACAAAATGGCAGTTTCATGTAGTTCAACCTAGTATCTGATGTTGTGGAAATTATACTTGGAATTTTCTTCTAACCCTTTTGATTGAAAGTGAAAGAATTAAAGGGTTGGAAGAGATCTCAAAAGCTATTCAGGTCTCTATTTAGATCATACCAGCTGGCTGTTGGCCTTATTCTTGGAGTCCAGACTTGTGTTTCAATGAACCATTAATTAGTGCACGGTTATAGGTATGCCTGGCTTCACAAAAAGAACCCTTGAAAAGTTATATGAGAAAATCATAATTTGCTAAATCAAATACTTGTAAAACAATTGTGGGAATATGCTATTTAAAGACTTTTAGAGTGAATACTCCCATGCAAAACAAGCAACCACTCCCAGACTTACCTGGTCTGCAAACCTTGATTTTCAAACATCAAGTCTGATTAAAGCTTGATATCCTTTCCTAAGTCCAGTTCATTTTCATCCCCTGAGGAGATTTCATTTAAAGTTTATTGTCTTCGAAATGATGAAGTAGCCTAGTTTGGCAGCTCTCAGCTTCCGTGTCTGCCTTCTCCCACACTTCAACTATGTTGAAGTCTAGCTTAATCCAGTTTCTGCTAATCCATGCAAAGTTATTAACTGATAAGACCAACCTTGGTGTTCAGCATGTTCTTCTGATGCCTGACCTAAATCACTTCTGCTTGGTTAATTGTGCTCACTCTCGCCTTAGTGTGAAAGTAACACTTACCTTATGTGCAATTGTCCTTTGTACAACTGAAGACTGTTAATAAATTCAAGTCTCACCTCCATGTCCGGGAAGGCTGTAGTAGCTATTCGTGGAGATGGGAAATTGTCTAATTACCTAGCCAGACTTTCCATATCTAAGGTAATATATTCAGCCACCTTATCTTTTATTCATAGTGCCTGTTTTCCAGGCTTTGATCAGTTTTGTAGTTCCCGTGGACATACTCCAAGATTTATAGATCTTCTTTCAGTAGCATGTCTTAAAATTAAATTTAGTGCTTACAGTCCTGGTAACCTCCACTGGCTCAAGATTGCAGTAGGTTATTCACCATCTCCCATTAGATATGCCGATGCATTGTTTACGGGCTGCCCCACTCTCCTCTCACTTACCAAAGGACTTTCTCCGGTGTGGTTCCATGAGATGACGTTTTACCGTCTTGGCTTCCTGCTGGTAATTCGCTTTCAGATTAGCAATAACACTGAGCTGATCACTAGGGGTAAGAAGAGAATAGTGAACCCATTGGTTACCCACATGGGCAACCAAATGGATTCAATAAATCAAGTTTGTGGGTCCACATGTCCCCACATGCTTGAAACAGAAAGTATGTAAACTTTATGGCACATACTCTCCCATTTTATCACCATATTTTTAATATCCTGTGTTGATTTTTTTTTTTTAGATCACAAAGAAAATACATGTGCTTTGTGGCAAATCTGAAAAATACCACAAAATAGAAATAAAACTCATCTGAACTCCACTACAATCACATTGTTTAAAACTGCATTTCTGGGCTTTAAAAAATCTGTCCACTAATGTTTTGCATACATCCAGGAACAGACTCGCTGCAAACTTCTGGTCGTGCCATTATTCACGGGTACAGAGAAAGCTTGAGAAGCAGCACAGCCCTGATGCCTCCTCTAACAAATTAAAGCTCTTGGGGGAAATTCTAAAATCATGCCAGACATTTTGTTTCTCCATGCTCCTGTAAAAACAGACGGGATACTCAGTGTTTGGCAATACTGCCACCTGCTGAACGCTGAGCTGCAGTTGTGGGGGGAGAGGGGAAGACACCGTGAGTATAAAAGCATCTAATTTATTTTAGAAAGCAAACGAATCGGCCAGATTAACAATGATCCCATCTGGAATCTCAGGCTCTAAAAATCTTAACATTGAAAGGACTGAGGCTATTATCCAGCCTAACTTCCCATTTTATACACACAAATACCCAAGCAATGCCTACCATTTCTTTGCGTTCTAGAATGTCACCAAATGCAAAATGCTCAATTTCAGGTAACAATGGGTAGGATGAGAAAAGGCAATGATACTATTGGCCTCAGAATAAATCATTAAAATTAAATACACAGTCCATAATAGACCCAAGAACATAAAAGAATTGAGTACATCACAAAAATGACATTTCAAATCTATGAGAAAAGGTTGGATTATTAAGCAAAGTATATTGGGGTAACTGGTTAGACATTTTGGGGGAGAAATATTAGATCTATATCTCACAATATTCATCGAAATAAATTCTAGATGAAGTAAAGATTTAAATGTTAAAGCATATAAATAAATATACAAAAGAACTAGCAGGCAATATGGATGAATATTTATGCAATTTTAGTATTAAAAAAAAAAAGCCTTTCTAACAGTGACACCAAAGGAAGAAACTAGAAAGAAAAGACGGATAGACTTGACTGATTAAACATGCAAAACTCCTATACAGTAAAAAATAACAAACCAAATTAAGAGAAAATATTTGTAATATATGCAAGAAAGACTATGGATCTCAAATATATATCAAGAGCTTAAACATCACTGCTTTGAGGAAGTTTCCATGATCTGCAACGCCCTTCCCAGCCACGTGTTTCCGTTGCATTCTTTCCCCGTTGAATTTTTTCATTATTGCTTGTTTAATTGTCTGTTTATCCCCACTAAACTGGAAGTACAAGGCAGCTACCATGACTATTGTGCTTAGCGTTGTATCCACAACACCTAGCACAGTGCTAGACACGAAGCAAATTCTGAAAGCATATTTATTGAATAAGTGAATAATAATTAAGGCCATTTTATGACTCAAGAAGAATCAAACTTTCCAATAGAAAATTGAGCCTAGGACACAAACTGGCAATATACCATAAACTAAAATAATCTGCTAATAATAAATATGAAAGCATTGGAATATATTAGTAATCAAAAATGAAAAGTAGTATGATAAACTCCTTTATACATATCAGAAAGGCAAAGAGTAAAAAGAATTAAAGTTCCCAAGGACAAAAAGGAAGTGTGGAAATGAACATTCTCTTACAGAGTCAACAGAAGTGTAAACTGATTCCACCCTTCTGAAAAATATTTTGGCAATGTATTTTTTCTGCATGCCTCAATAATTCCACTTTAGGGGAATTATCCTTTATAAGGATCACAAAAAAATGAGCTAGGATGTATTTATTCATTATTCAAAAAGTATATGCAAGAAAAGGTGTTAATAGCTGCATTATTTAGAGGAGAGAAAAAATGTAAATAAGCCTGCATTATATAGTTGGTTAAATATGGTACATCCTTTCAATGGAATACTGTACACCAATTAAGAATAAGCACCATATGTGTATTTATTGAAATGTACGCACTATATTGTTAAATGTGAAAAAGGAAGTTACAGAAGAATATCTATAGTATGAACCCTTTTTAAAAATATTTGTATGCATGTGTGCATTAAAGAGTCTGAAAGGATACTTGCCAAAGTGTTAACAGCATTTATCTCTGGGAGGTGAGATTTGGAGCAATTATATTTTCTTTCTGCATATCTGTAATTTCTAATTTTTCCACAATGAGCATGTAGTATCTGTATAATTTTTCAGGGAATAAACAATGATGTTCACAATATATATTACATGAAAAACACATGTTACAAAACATTATGTATAGTATGACACAATATTTGTAAAAAAGAAAATTATATATAAATATATCTATGTATGTATATATATGCATAAGAAAGCTAGAAGGACATACACTAAAATGTTAATAGTAGTTATCTATGGGTAGTGGGATTATGGATGATTATTTTTTCCTTTTGCTTTTCTGTGTTTTCTAATTTTTCTACACTGAACATGTATTACTTGTGTAATAAAAACTAATAATAAAAGTTTTAAAAAATTAAAGTAAGAGAGAGATTTTGACTCACCTCTTATCCTCCTCCTCCCTCCCACCCCACCTCCATCCCCCTCTCGGCTTTTTCTTTGCCAAAATGAGGGCAGTGGGGTGCGGAGAGGAAAGGGCACAGCAGGGCACCACGGCTTTGAAGACAGAAGAGAGTGAGAGAGACACAGACTAAGAGGGTTGAGGAGGAAAGAAAGAGGGAGGGAGAGAGGGGAAGAGAAGGTAAGAGAGTAAGAAAGAAACTCTTAAGTGAAGTCAGTGAAGGAAAGATTAAAACAGGCTTTGAAAATTTTTTCACCAACAATAGCAATATCTCTAAACTTAGCTCAAGTTTTCTGCTAGCTTCAGCAAGAAAAAGAAATACATTGAGTTAAATAATTTTCTTTTCTAACAAAAGGATGCCCACATGCACACACACGTTTGGAGAGACATCTGGGAATTAAATTCTGACAGGAATGTATCCCGAGAAGTTTTCTGAGGGGCAAACTGTTGCAGTCCAGCCAGGTGGCAAGGGCCATGCAGGACAGCTTGGAGTTCACAGACCTTTGTCTGAATCTCAGACATGCTATGACCAAGTACACAACTGTGGCTCGCAGTTCCAATATCCATTCTCTCTTTTTTCCCTTTAGTATTAATAATAGAGACCCCAAATTTCATCAAGGCACTAATCACCTAAAGTAAAGACTCCATTTCCCAGGTTCCCTTGGATGTGAGTGTGGCTATATAACTGCATTTTGGTCAATAGGCTGTGAGTGGAAGTGTGCGACGTCCACGTAACCCCCTTTACGTAAGGGGCACACGTTCCCATGCTCTTTTCTTCCCTCTGCGCTGCAATGAGAACGTGAAAATAGGAGCTGAAGCAACTCTATTGAATCCAGAAATGGACACCACCTGAGGATGGCAGAAGTTCCCATGTCAACCTAAAATAACCAAAATGTCAGAATCTAATATAAGGAGAGTTCATTCAAGCACAAAGTGCGAGGATGGACCACCCAGAAACATCGTCTCCAAAGGAATGAACTCAGCATTCTGAATTCAGGGAAGTTAAGATTTCATTTATATGGGCAAAGATAGAAGACTTTTTAGCAGGATTACAACATTTTTCATGCAAGGTTGGCACAGTTACAGCAATTTGGTTATAGGCAGTACCCTTCTGGGAAGGGTACATTTAACTTTTTTTTTTTTTTGCAGAGGATGTAATAATCATGGGTTTTCTGTCATCTGGTCTAACCAAAGCAGGACAACAAAGGGGAAGTTAATCTATAACAAGGTCATTAATTAAGAAGAAAGGAGGTTTTGTCCCTGATGTCATCTGATTCTTTCTAGTCCTTGTACAAAACAAGAAAAATTAAAAAAGCAAGTTAATCTATAATCTGAGAGCGGACTTTGTAACCATATGTGACTCAGATCATAGCCACATCTCTCTCAAGGCTTAACCTCTGTTTTTGGGGGTTTCAATAGCCTTTAAATTTCATTTATTTTCACACGTATCATCCCTGAGCCACCTATCTCCATACTATCGCCTATGAAAATAAATAAAATAAATTCTGTTAATATCTTGTTTAAGGCATTAATAAGGTGACTTTTTGTACAGAAGAACCTGTTGACTAAACTGATTAACTTCTCTATGCCTCAGTTTCCTCAGAGCAAAATGAGGATAATAATACCAATATCACAGGAAGTTCAACCAAATAATTGTCTAATTACTTCC
Source organism: Avahi laniger (assembly GCA_963575035.1). Classification (NCBI taxonomy): domain Eukaryota; kingdom Metazoa; phylum Chordata; class Mammalia; order Primates; family Indriidae; genus Avahi; species Avahi laniger. The sequence goes on from CAUYSK010123364.1 coordinate 89,607, forward strand.
TTAGAACTTGAGAAAAACCAAACAAATGAAATAGTGCATGATACTATGTTGGAGAACATTGGGGAAAGAAAAATCTCTTAAATAGCATTTTTAAATTAAATGAGCAATTGATTTCAACATGGAAAAAAATTAAACTTGACCCCTGTCTCATACCATAACAAAAATCAATTGCAAATTGATTACTGATATAAAGTTAAAAAGTAAGACAATAAAGCTTCCAGAAGATAATATAGGGGAATATCTTCGCACCCACAGAGTTGTGAAATAGTTCCTAATAGGACACAAACCACTTTGGAAAACTGTTTAACATTATCTACTGTCATAGAACATATGTGTGCCCTATGATCTAATAATTTTACTCCCAGGTAGAGATCCAACGGAAATATATATGTATGTATACAGACAGGTAAAAGAATATCCCTAGTGGTATTATTTGTAGTAGTCAAAAACTATAAACAATTCAAAGATCCATTAACAGAAAAATGGAATAAGTAAACTGTGATACATTCATACAATTGAATACTATACAGCAATAAAAAAGAACTACATTACAGCTACGTAAACCATATGAAAGAATATAACCATTATAATGCTGAATCGACAAAAGCTAAGTGCAAAAGAATGCACACCGCTATAGCAGCCAGTGTGCACAGCAGCCGAGAGACGGATGCCATGGCAGGCACCACAGCTTCTGCTACGGTTCACCCTTGCACTGCTCAGGTCCACTTGCTTCTCTGAATTCTATTGTTATAATTCCTGGGGACATAAATAAAAAGGATAGTGGGATAACCACAGCCCCCATGTATACAGTTGGTCCCAAGACTATATAGCTTCTTCTCATCACCCCCCTTCTGCACCACCCACTCTAGAGACCTTTCGCCCTAGGCTGGCACTTCTGGGTTGTCTGGCAGGATGGCCATGCCCTCACCCGAGAGTGTTCTGAGGCCCTAGTTACCATGCCCTTATTGGACTGTGGTTGCTGTACCCTCCAACTTACAGTTAAACCTGTGCATGGGCATACCAAGAGATGACCCAGTGGATCACCTGAGTACCAAACACTTCTCTATGTCTTAGGACCCCTCCCTCCTCATGACAATCAGGGCCAATGGTGCCTGTCAGTATGGTAACTCTTTTATTTGCCTACTAATTTACTGGCATGAAGAATCTAAAGTGACCAGGCAGCAGCTGTAGCCCCATAGACTCTAAAGTTGTAGAGATGGGGAACACGAATGCCTCAGTGGATCATGAGGCCATGTCTGCTTTTACCTCTTCATTTTTGGACCCATATAGTCTATTAATATCTATTGGAGACACATCATATAGTGAGCATTGATTTAAGGAGTATAGTGCATCCTGAAAGCACGCAGTGTTGCGAGGTGTCCTTTCCCTGAAGAGGCCATGTCCCTACTCCATTGGGATGCAATTTCTGGAGGGTAGAGTGCATGGTAGGAACAGTGGGTCCCACAGTTGTGTTTTCACTAATAAACTCCTTTGCTATGAAGTGGGACACTTGGTCTGAGGCAATGCTATGCAGGATCCTACGTCAGTAGATCAGACACTCATGAGTCCATGGCTAGCAGTGCTGGCTGAAGCTTTACAGCTAGTAAAGGCAAACCTGCATTCAGAAAACAGATTAATCCTAGTCAGGGTAAATGTAATCAACTTGCCACCAAGTGGAATAGTATTGTATCAAGAGCACAGTGTCAATGTATGTAGCTGACAGTTTGGACATTCAGCAGACTGAATGTCTCACAGCCTTGGTGAGAAAGGCCTATCTCTGTTTCCTCTTTCCTATAACAAATTCCCACATACTTTACGGCTTAAAACAACAAAAATTTATCAACTTACCATTTCTGGAGGTCAGAAATCAATTTCTTCACCACCCTAAAACTCAGGGCTCAGCCAGCCTGCATTCCTTCTGAAGGCTCTAGAGGAGAATCTGTTTCCTTCCCTTTCTAGGCCTTTCCAGAGGCCTCCGGCATTCCTTGGCTCATGGCCCTTTCCCTCAACTTCAAGCCAGCAGTGGAGCATATTCCATTCTCCCTCTGTCTCTGCTTATAAGCCCTGCTTCCATCAGCATTTCTCCTTCCTCGACTCTGACCCTTCTGTCTTCCTCTTATAGGACCCTTTCTACATTGGCCTCACCCAGATAACCCAGGATGATTTTCCCATCTCAGGAATCTTAATGTAATCAGATCAGCAAAGTCCCTTTTGCCACGTAAAATAACATATTTACTGTTCATTATTCTGTCTACCACAAACAAATGCTATTAGGCGCATTCCCAGCCTCCATCCCTGCCAGGACTTGTTTTTCGAATGGTATACAATTCTCTGCTGCAGATTTTATGGCCTTGTTTCAAAACCCTAAGGGTATGTGCTGTGACTCTCTTGTTGGAGTTTTCCGGAGTCTCCACAGTATCCTTTAATAACCAGATACCTCTAGTACCATGGCCTCTGCCAGACAATATAGCCCAAGTAACACGGATGCTTATACTGCAGTCTACACCTGCTGCAGAGCCCTTCCTTGCCTTGAACCCACTTAAAACTAGGACTATTGCCTTTACCTGATAAAGGGCCAGAGCTTTATCCCCAAGTGTGAAATATGCTGTATCCAAAACCTGCAGAGGCTGACCAAGCTTCATATTTCTTTCTTAACAATAGGAGCTGCAAAGGACGATAATTTGTTTTTACTTTGGAGGGGATATCTCAGCATCCCCCAGACCACTGGACCCCTAAAAACATCACTAAAGTAGCAGACCCCTTAATCTTTGCAAGGTTTGTCTCCCATCCTCTGGAGTTTGTGTGTCTTACCAAGGCATTCAGAGTACTTCAAACTCACCTAGTCTAGTAAACATTATGTCACCAGCTTAGTGGACAAACTTGATATTTTCTAGAAAGAACACTCAGATCAATAGATTCAGACTATGCTGTCATGAGGCATGGTGAGTTTTTCTAGAAATACAAAAACCTAGTTCCAAAAGGCCATATGTGCATATGGAATTATGCTATATCCCAGATATCCCAACCAGTGATTTTTTAAAAAAATTATGCAATGAGAACACAGAGTACTGTAGATACGTGAGGTTTACTGGAAATAGAAAAACCTGGTTTCAAAGAGTCATCTGAGGACATGGAGTCAGGCTATACCCCAGGTACACAGCTGCTGAGTAATAATATTACACAGTGGGAACACAGAGTGCTGTTCTCACTGTTAGATAAAAGCCCATAACAATATGGCATAATTTGTAATAGTGCACATGCACTTGCTAGTTGATAAAACTCATCCTGGGCTTTTAAGGATTCCTTCTCCACTTGCTCCCAAAAAATTTGTTGCTGCAGACACTTAAGGTTAGTTGATTTGTTACAGGGAAGATAAAAGTAGCAACTCTTATTGGGAACCCACAGCATCTCTAGAATCCTGATCCTCTTCAAATTTCTTGTATGTTTTTCTATAATAATTTGTTTCCTTTTTTATTTCAGAATATTACAGGAGTGCAAATGTTTTGGTTACTTGGATTGCTTTTGTACTGCTTGAGTCAAAGTTATAAGTGTGCATCTATAATAATTTTTATTACAATTACAATTAGCAGAGATTTTGGAATTGTGTTAAACTGTCATGACACACATACCTGAGATTGCATTAATCAGTTCTAGGAAAGATGCCACATTCAGTACAGCAGCTACTATTGGAGCCTCTTAGATAATCTTATGGTAGTCTACTTGCTGTATCTGCCATGGTCTGGTCAGTTCGTAAAAAAGCTAAACTAGTGAATTAAATGGGGACGTGGTAAGAACCACCACCCATGAATCTGCTCCATTATCCTTGATATCTAATAATGTTTTTGATTAACTATCTTAGTGAGGCTACAAGGTTTAAGGAACTTCCAGTAGACCTTCCCTACTACAATAGATCTTCCTCTATAGGTCAAGAAATCAATGTGATAGTACTGCCACTTCTAAGTATATCCATTCCAATTATATATTGGAGAACAGAAGAGATAATGACTAGGTGGGCCCAAGGATGCAGCTGACCCACTATGAGGCAGATCCGGGCCAGGACTCCATTTGTTCTTTCTCTAACAGATGTTGGGTCCCTAAATATGTTTGTCAGCTCAGACCCTGCACCCAAAGCCCTTGAAAGATTTAGGTATTCTTTTTTGCCCATTATTTGGTTACCTAAGTAAATGGCCATAGGACTCTTTGGGGAAGGACTAGAGGAATCACTGCTGTATAAACATTTTAAGTCTTGCAGGGACCCTATTAATGACCACATCACCTCTCATTCAGTAAATGAGAGTAGATAACTGACTCAGGTCTAAAAACTTGGTAAAAGATTGTGATGTCAGCCTTCTACTCATCTTGCCCATAGATATACCACAATCACCATTATTATCCAAAGATCCCTGCAGGTCCGCCTCTCCTTCTGCCTTTCTGATCTTGCTGTCCACTACAGTAATTGTGTCTGCCTTGCTTCTGGTGGTTAGGCATTCCCCCTGCTTTTGCTAATCCAGGATCGCCATTGCTAGGATGAGCCCACTTCTATAACAGCCTCCTCTATAATCAGCCCTGTCCTACACAGCATGGACACCACCAAGCTCTTATTGATTCGGCTGTTCCCTACCAGTACATTTCTTATTGTTTTGGAAAATAAAATGTCTTCTGTGTCCTCCCAAGGAACAGAGTCAGCCAGTGGGTTTTACAGTCTCATAGTAGATCTATTCCAGTATGCTCCCTTCTCTGAGCCTTTTAATCCCCTCCTCTATATTCTACATGGTAGTTCTGGCATTTCAGCATTATTTCATGTGGCCCATTATTTTTTCAAGGTTCCAAACACCGTAAGAGAAGCATATTAAAACCATCTTTCAGGTCCCATACAAAAGTGTTAAATCCTGTGTCATGAAAGAGTATTTCTATATTCAGCTTTATATTTTGTTACCCCTTGGTCCAGCACCCTCGAACCATGCTCCTCTGGTTTATGATGCTAGTACATGTGAGTCAGCTCCTCTGGTGCATAATTCATCACCTCCCTTCATAAGCACAGCATATGCACATTGTAGATATGACCCTACTTATTGGTCTGGCTACTAGAAAAGGAAGTAGAGACAGACCCTGAGGAAGACAGGCATTGTCTTCTAAGACCCCAATCTCATTTGAAGTGTCTGCGTTGTCTTCAAAAAGGGTGGGGGGAGTTCTGTCTTCCCGAAGGTGGAGTGGGCCATGTCTTCAGGCTTAGATGGTTCAGGAGAGCCTGGGATTTAATGTGCTAAAGGGAAAATACTCAGAAGTTCCTTTCCAGATCTCTATCTCTGTGGGGGCCCTAACTCTGATGCTGAGAATTCAGATTTCTATAAAACTCTGCCACTCTCACAATTAAGCTTAGTGTCTGGTCTTCAGGTATGTCTGTCCTCTAGCTACAGAAGGTGAAGGTCTCTTTAAGTTCTTCCCCAAAAGCCTACTGACTCTCACACTTTTCTTTAAATTATTGATTATTGACCTGAGCCTGTTATTTTCTCTCATCAATGACACAGCCTCCTTAATTGCTAGTTCTTCCATGCCAGCACCAGTGTATTCCTTCCTACCTGTATCCTATCCGAATTCACCGTAGGTGAATGCAAACTAGTACAACCTCTATGGAAAATAGTATGGAGATTCCTCAGAGAACTGAAAGTCAACCCACCATTTAATCCAGCAATCCCCTGTTAGGTATTTACCCAAAGGAAAAGAAGTCATTTTATCAAAAAGACACCTGCACTCAAATGTTTATTGCAGCACAATTCAGAATAGCAAAGATGTGGAAACAACCCAAGTACCCATCAATTCATGAGTGGATTAACAAAATATGGTATATGTATGCCATGGGGTACTACTCAGCCATAAAAAGAAATGAATTAATGCCTTTTGCAGCAATTTGGATATAACTGGAGACCATTATCCTAAGTGAAGTATCTAAAGAATGGAAAAACAAACACCACACGTACTCACTACTAAATTGGAACCCACTGATGAGCACACATGTACATAGAGGGAAGTAAAACTCAATGGAAATCAACTACAGGAGGAGAGGGGAGGAAGGGATAGGAAAAATCCTACCTAACAGTTACAATGAACAATATCTGGGTAACCGACACTCTTATAAATATGACTCAAGCATTATAAAAGCTATTCATGTAATCAAAATTATTTGTACCCTGTAATACTTTGATATTAAAAAAAAAACAGAGAAGAAAATCATCTTATGATCTCAATAATTGGGGGGAAGCATATAAAAAAATTATTATCAATTCATTATTTTAAAAAACAAACTAGGAATTAAATCTGAATTCCCACCAAGTAAGAACCAAAGTAACCTTCTACAAAAAGATAAGGGGCATCTATAAAAAGCCTACAGTTAACATTACACTTTATGGTGAAAGATTAAACACTTTCCCCCTAAAAAAAAGGAACAAGGTGAAAATGTCTACTCTTCCCATTCTTATTCAAAATCATAGTGGAGCTATAATGTAGGACAGAAAATAACAAAGTTGGCTAGGATTTAGAGAAATTGGAATTCTGGTATACTACTGGTGGGAATGGAAAATGGTGTAGCAGTACCTCAAAACGTAAGCATAGAGTTACCATATGACTTAGCAATTTCACTCCTAGATATATACCCAAGAGAAACAAAACATGTCTGTACAAAAACCTGTACAGAGGCATTTATAGCAATATTATTTATAATAGCCAAAAAGTAGGGGGAAAATGTTGATGAACTGATGAATGGAGAAATAAAATGTGGTATACCCATACGACAAAATATTATCTGGTAGTAAAAAGGAATTAAGTGCTGATACATGCTACGACATAGATAAACCTTGAAAATATTACATTAAGTGAAAGAACTTAGTCACAAAAGACCCTTACTGTATTATTCTATTTATGTACAATGTGCAGAATAAACAAATCTATAGAGACAGAAGATAAATTGCTAGTTGGCTAGGGTAAAGGGTGGGAGTGAAGGGTGGAGAGAAAATGGGAAGTGACTGCTAATATATATGAAGTTTCTTGAGGGGATGATAACAATGTTCTAAAATTGATTGTGGTGATGGTTGCACAACTCCATGAATATGCTAAAAAAATCCTGAAATCTACACTTTAAATGGATAAATTGTATAGTAGGTGAGTTATATCTCAATAAAGCTATAATTTTTTTAATGTACTGGTGGTCCCAGCTAGTGAAATAAAGTAAGAAAGGAAACCAAAAGCATACAGACTGAAAAGGAATAATTAAACTTCTCCACTTGCAAAGGACGTAATTGTCTATGAAAAAGATCCCAAAGAATCTACAAAAAAGTACTAGATCCAATAAATGAGTTTAGCAAGGTCACAGGACACAAGATCAATATTTTAAAAAATAAAATATATGTCCATATACTAAGAATGAATACTTAGAAAGTGAAATTTTGAAAAGTATCATTCGAAATAGCATCAACAACTGAAATATTTAGGTAAAATTTAACAAAATATGTGTTTAGATCTGTTTACTGAAAACTATAAAATCTGATCAAAGAAATCAGAAGTAATCTAAATAAATGGAGTAATATGCCATCTTTATAGATTGGAAGATTTAATATTATTAAGAGTTTGATTCTCTCCAAACTGCTTTACAGAGTAAATGAAATTCTAAACAAAATCCTAACAGAATTTTTCTAGAAATTGACAATCTGATTCTGAAATTTATATGGAAAAGAAAAGGAACTAGAATGGCCAAAACAATTTTGAAAAAATAACAAAATTGAAGAACCACATTACCTGATTCAAGGCTTAATATACAGCTACTACAATAATAAAGGCAGGGCAGTATTGGCAAAAGAATAGACACATAGATCCATGGAACAGAATAGAAAATTCAGGAATAGAGACAGACAGACACACACACACACAGAGTCAACTGATTTTCAACAAAGATGTCAAGGCAATTTAATGGAAAGTGTAGTCTTTTAGGAACCAGTGCTAGGACAATCCGTCATCCATATGCAAAAAAAGACTCATTTTTTTTGAGGTCATTTTATCTTGCACCATACTAAAAAATTAACTCAAAATTTAAAATCCTAAAGTAAAATCTAAAGCTATAAAAACTTTCAGAAAAAAATATGGAAGAAAATATTTGTGACATGGGTTAGGCAAAGATTTCTTAGACACAAAAAGCATAAATCATGGAAGAAACATTGATAAAATGGAATTCATCAACATTAAATATTTCTGCTTTCTAAAGACTCTGTATAAAAAAATTAAAATCTAGCCACAGACCGAGAGAAAATGTTTGGAAAATACACATCTGATGAAAGATTGATATCCAGAATATATATTTTTTAAAAATCTCTTGGAATTAGGGGGTGGAGCAAGATGGCCAAATAGAAGCCTCTCCATATGAACACCTAATTCAACAGCTACCCACACAAGAAAGCACCTTTAGAACAACCAAAAACCAGGTGAGCAACCACAGTACCTGGTTTTAACATTATATCAAGGAAATAAGTACAGAACAGGACAAAAAAGACAGTCTTGCATTGCCTACACTACCCTCCTCCCATCTTCCAGCAGTGCCATACCAGTGTGCCCAGTGGAGAAAGAATCTGTGTGCCCAGGGGAGGAAGAATGACATGATTGTGGGATTTTGCATTGCAACTCCGGGCCTCCAAGGCACAGGGGAACACAGCACAGGGCAGAATTCTGCCAGCACCCATGGAGGGAGCAGTTAGACCAGCTTGGCCAGAGAGAAATTCTCCACCCTGAAACCTGAGTTACAGCTAGCACCACCAACAACTGACTAAAAGCCCCCTGAGAGATTGACCCCAATACAATAATTGTTGGAGACCTCAACATTTCACTTTTGGTATTGGACAGATCATCCAGACAGAAAATCAACAGAGAAACATTAAACTTAATCTGTACTATAAGTCAAATGAATCTAATAGATATTTATAGAATGTTTCATCTGTATCATACTTAATGAGAAAAATTGAAAGCATTTACTCTAAGATCTAGAATAAGACAAGGATACCCACTTTTATCACTGTTATCCAACATAGTACTGGAAGATCTAGCTGGAGCAATCACATAAGAGAAAGAAATAAAGGGCATCCACATTGGAAAGAAAGAAGTCAAATTATCCTTGTTTGGAGATGACATGATTTTATATCTAGAGAAATCTAAAGAATCCCCAAAAAACTATTAGAACTGATAAACATATTCAGTAAAGTTGCAGGATACAAAATCAACATACAAAAGTCAGTCACATTTCTATATGCCAACAGTAAACAATCTGAAAAAGAAACCAAGAAAGTAATCCCATTTACAATAGCTACAAGTAAAATCAAATTCCTAGGAATAAACTTATCCAAAGAAGTGAAAGATCTCTATAATGAAAACTATAAAACTTTGATGAAAGAAGTTGAAGAAGAAACAAAAAAACAAAAGATATTCCATGCTCATGGATTGGAAGAATCAATATTGTTAAAATGTCCATACTACCTAAAGCAATCTATAGATTCAATGCAATCACCATCAAAATACCAATGGCATTCTTCACAGAAATAGAATAAATAATCCTAAAATTTATATGGAACAACAAAAGACTCAGAATAGTCAAAGCCGTCCTGACCAGAAAGAACGAAATTGGAGCAATCACATTACGTGACTTCAAATTATACTACAGAGCTGTAGTAACCAAAATAGCATGGTACAGACATAAAAACTGATACATAGACCATTGGAACAGAATAGAGAACCCACAAATAAATTCACAAATCTATAGGTAACTAATCTATGGCAAAGTTGACAAGAACATACAGTGGGAAAAGGATAGTGTCTTCAATAAATGATGCTGGGAAAACTGGATATCCATATGCAGAAAAATGAAACTAGACCCTTAATTCTCATGAGATGCAAAAATTAAATCAAAATGAATTAAAGTCTTAGATCTAAGACCTGAAAACATGAAATTACTAAAAGGAAACATTGGGGAAATGCTTCAAGACATTGGTCTTGGCAAGGACTTCTTGAGTTATACTCCCAAAGCAGAGACAACCAAAAGCTATTATAGGACAAATGGGGTCACATCAAGCTAAAAACCTCTGCACAGCAAAGGAAACAATCAAAAAAGTAAAGAGACAACCCAGAGAATGGGAGAAAATATTTGCAAACTACCCATCTGACAAGGGATTATTAATTAGAATGTATAAGGAGTTCCAATAACTCAACAGGAAAAAATCCAATAATATGATTAAAAAATGGGCAAAGGATCTGAACAGACATTTCTCAGGAGAAGACATACAAATGGCCAGCAGATATATGAAAATATGCTCAACATCATTAATCATCAGAGACATGCAAATCAAAATTATAATAAGTTATCATCTCGCCCCATTTAAAATGGCTTTTATCAAAAAGACAAGCAATAACCAATGCTGGAGAGGATGTGAAGAAAGGGGAATTTACATTCCCACCCTGGTACACTATTGGTAAGAATGTAAATTAGTGTACCCACTATGGAAAACAGTATGGAGTTTCCCAGAAAAGCTAAAAATAGAACTACCATATGACCCAGCAATCCCACTGCTGGGTATATATCCAAAGGACAGGAATTCGGTATATCAAAAAGATATCTGCACTCCCGTGTTTACTGAAACACTATTCATAATAGCCATAAGTGTCCATCAACAGGTGAATGGATAAAGAAATTGTGGCACTTATACACAATGGAACATTATATAGCCACACACAAAAAGAAAGATGAAACCCTGCCATTTGCAACAACATAGATGGAACTGGAGATCATTATGATAAGTGAAATAAATCAAGCACAGAAAGACAAATCTCACATGTTCTCACTCATATGTGAGAACTAAATATTAAAAACAATTGATCTCATGGAGACATAGAATATAATGATGGTTACCAGAGGCTAGGAAGGATAGCAGAGAGGTGGGGATGGTTAATGGATACAAAAATATGGTTAGATAGAATGAACGATACTTGATAGCACAACAAAGTGACTATAATCAACAATAAGGGTATACTTTAAAACAATGAAAAGAGTGGCATTGGAATGTTCTCAACACAAAGAAATGTTAAATTCCTGAGGTGATGGATACTCCAATTACCTTGCTTTGACTAATTCACATTGTATGCCTGTTTTAAAACATCACATGTACCCTATAAAAATATATAACTATTATATACCCATAAGAATTAAAAATAATTTTTTTTAAAAAAAAGAAATCTTCACTGGAGGTGAAATGCAGACAAGAGGGAACTGAGGAATTGAAATCTGACTGCTGTTCTTTATTTTAAATTTCTCCCTGAGAGAACTGGAGAAAGTCACCCTCACCTCACCATTCCTCTCAGCTAGTCAAAAAATCTCTAAATCCACCTGTGATTTTCAAGCTCCTTCTTCAAGATATTCAAGATATCAAACCTTTTGGGGCCAGACCAATGTATAAAGTCCACATATTGATTTACAATTTTTGTCTGCAACTCCTGCTTTCCTGAAATGGACCCCTGCCTTTAAAAACCTTTGCTCATAAGCCATCAGGAAATTCAAGTCTTAAGCATTAGCTGCCCGACTTCCTTGCATTGTGCCATGCAATAAAAATGGCCCTTTCTCCTGCTACAAAAAAAAACAAAAAAATACTCTTGAAATTAAATAATAAGAAAACAAATAACCAAATAAAAATTATTGGCAAAATATTTAAGAAATATTTCAGCAAAGAGGATACAGAGATGGCTAATAAGCACAACAAAAAGGAATGCTCAACATAATTAGTCATTAAGTAAATGCAAACTAAAACCACAATGAGATAACACTATATGCCTATTGGAATGTGGGGAAGAAAACAACCCCCTAAAGTGACCCAGCATGATATAGTAGAGAGCATTAGACTGTAAGAGGAAAGTTCTGGGATTTGATTCCCAGCTCCACCTATTGTGTAGCACCAAGTCACTGAACTCTGTCCATAATTTCTTCATTAGCCCTATAGAGATAATAATATTTGTCCAGCTGATCTCCAGAACTATTATGAAGGTTTTGTAAATGGTAAAATTTCATACAAATTTAATGAACCTCTGATAAAAGAAATTCATCAAACACTTGGGAAAAGTATTACTATTCTAAAGGATATTTTGAGAACTTCATTACATACAATCATCCTTTGCTTTCCACCAGGAATTGGTTCCAGGTATCCCCCTCCCCTCTCAAACGGATACCAAATCCCTGGATTATGCTCAATCCCTCATATAAAATGGTATAGTATTTGTAAAAAATCCTATGCACATCCTTCCATATACTTTAAATCATCCCTAGATTACTTATAATACCTAATATAATGTAAATGATATGTAAATAGTTGTTATACTACACTGGTTTTCATTTGTATTATTTTTTATTTGTATTTTTGTATTTTTCTTTTTTATTATTTTCCCCCTGAATATTTTTGAGCCACGGTTGGTTGAATCCATCGATGTGAAACCCATGGGTACAGAGGAAGGGCCAACTGTATTTTGCATATACCATCCATGACTGAGAGGTGCCTGTTCTTAAGCAGCTAACCATGCAACAAGGGCAGACAAACCCTGAAAAGAATAATGGACTGTTAACAATAAGCAACCATTTAAATAATTAATCAAACTGCCTATTGTGGGGAACAAGCTACCTTCCAACCCCAGGAATAAGTGTTAGATAGTCGTATTTTACCTTGCCAGATCTCTTTCCATTCTTCTTGAACCTGCTCTGTACCCCAGGAAAATGAACCATGTGAATTTCATCAACGGGCTACCTTGCCCTTTGGCTTCCAAATGTGTCTGTAAAATCGGATCTTGGCAGGAGGGAGGAGGAAGGAGAAGGAAGTCAGGGTATGTATCACAGCGACTCACTCCCTTCAGGGTCACAGTGCACTGGCTACATCCTGTGACTGAATGTCACAACTCTTGACAGATGGCCATCTCCATTTAGTTCTCTCTCTAGGTTATATTCCCTAGGGGTGGTAAAGACATCCCAATGTTACTAGCCCTGAGGTGCCACATTATCTCTTGTGGTTTCCCTATATTCTGTCCATACTTTGAGTCCTTTTAGTAAACTCTGTTCAGATCACCCATATGTTTCCTATAGATATACAGTTGTAACAGAGGGAATGGTCAAAAAAAAGGATAAAATGTTTTCTGTCTCTTTAAAACTCCCCATCCCTTTTTGGGAATTGAAAACTGCATTCCTGCCACAGGTCAGTGGTTGGGAGGGGTAGGGGAGTGCCCTTTGTTTTCTTTGTGCCATAGAAGATGTCTCAATGGAATGGTCCAGACAGAGGTCTGGGAGATCCTGACAGAGGTCCAGGAGGTCTGGGCAGGCAGAGATCATGAGAGATTGTCTTCGCTGGAGATGGAATGGATTAAAATCATCAATTCAATAGCCCGAAGCTAAAAACCCTCCCTTTAAAGCTCTATATTTCTACTTATGATTAGAATGATGGCATTTTAAGATATAAGTCTCCATCCTCTTCATTTGTCAATGAAT